>VNKC01005247.1:0-31049 GCA_008042775.1 Drosophila pectinifera
TATAATATATAATATAATAATATAATATATATATAAATATAATATAATAATATAATATATATATAAATATAATATAGCATAGGAGAGAGGTATTATATTTATAGATATTCGCTGGTATTAGTTTAGGCTTCAAGATGAATTTATTACTAATAAGTAAGACCTTTAATGGGTCTTTTTAAATATTCTGTATAATATGTATGTTTGGAAAATGTATTAATAAATATTATAAGCATAGGAGAGAGGTTATTATATTTATAGATTATCGCTGGTATTTATTTAGGCTTCAAGATGAACTTATTACTAATAAGTTAGTCCTTTAATGGGTCTGTTTTTAAATATTCTAGTTATTATGTATGGAAAAATGTATTAATAAATATTATAAGCATAGGAGAGAGTTATTTTATTTATAGGTATTAGTTGGTATTTATGTAGGCTACCAGGTGAATTTATTACTAATAAGTTAGTCCTTTAATGGATATTTTTTGAAATATCCTTTGTATTATGTATGGAAAATGTATTAATAAATATTATAAGCATAGAAGAGAGGTTATTATATTTATTGATGTTCGTTAATATTTATTTAGGCTTCCAGGTGAATTTATTACTAATAAGTTAGTCCTTTAATGGGTCTTTTTTGAAATATCCACTGTATTACATATATATTATATTATATTATATATATATATATACATTACATATATGGGAAAAACTCAAAAATTAATTTCTAATGGCCTGAGTTTATAAAATGTAAAGTAAAATTAATTCATTCTTCAATATGTAAAGTAAACCTCTAGGATAATCGTAGATATCCACAGAATTATTTCAATTTTTAACTCCTTGCTTGAAGTACTTCCATTTCATTGGAGTTTTTTTTGTTTTTAACACTCCCCTGAGCTAAATGTTTGTTTACTTTTATTCAGAGACTTAAGAAGATAATCTTTCCATATGGTTCTATATCTTTTTCTTGCTCTGCACAAAAGTACAAGCACAAATTTGCGTTTTACTTATCGTTGCCAGGCATCTGGGCTCTCATAACAAGATTGAATGCTGGGATATATGGCAACCGAAGGCACCGGCAAGGATAGCCAGGATACACACACACATAGTATATATTTATATATATATATATATATATTTATCTGTAGATGGCAACAATTGAACATGTTTCATTAATCGGTGAGCGGCAAGTGGGACGTGCTGCGATGTCTTCACCTAATTAGCATCGAAGGCGGGGCCGGGTACAAAAATGCCGGGCTGGCTGAACTGGCACTGGGTGTCCTTAATTGAAGTGGCACGGGATAAGGATTAGGATCCATCCAGGCAAACACAAAAAAAGGACGTGGCACGTGCTAAACCAGAAAGTCGACAAGTTTTTGTGCTTCGGTGGCAGCAATCTTTAATTTAAATGCCAGCCATCTTCACGTTTATCCGATTATTTGCGACAAAAACACGGCGGGGCCAACAAGGATATAAAGTGTGGGCACACACACACTCACGAATCCCCGGCCAAATGTGTGTCCTGTGATTACCAGGATAATGAGCATGCGACTGGGGATGTGTCCCCCCTCCACCGCTGACCCCTTAAACTGATATTCCGGCATTTATTTGGTCCCCTTCGGGCCTTAAAATCGGCTCAACGTCCTTTTTACCGCCCTGACACACTAAAAAAACAAATGCCCTTTGTTTAACTGCACAATTGTACAAACTAATTATGTAGCGCACTTAACTGGAGTAATTAAAACTTCTGTGTGGCCACAATTTGGGTCCTTGAAAACTCTGTAAAATATAAAAAAGATCCCTTCTTACTTGTGTGAAGTGGGATAATATGAATAAAAGGTTTCAGGAATGCAGGAATATTTTTTAAAACTATATTTTTAGTAGCTATAAATGTACATATATTATTTTATATTATACATTATATATTATATATATTAAATATATTTTTCGCATTAAAAAATGTGTTTAAAGGGAGATGAAAGGAGTGTGAGCTGGGAAAATATGAATAAAAGGTTTCAGGAATGCAGGAACATTTTTTAAAACTATATTCTTAGTATCTATAATTATATACATACAATTTTATATTATATATTAAATATCATATATATTAAAAATACTTTTCACATTATAACATGTGTTTAAAGGGAGATGAACTTATAGGTTGCAGATCTTTTTATATTGCTATTATTTCCATTGCATTTTCCTAATATAAAAATTCAAGTAACCTTTGTATTAATGATTAACCTTAACCTCATATGTATTTTAAACAAGTTCCATACTCTGTAATAAAAAAAGGAGAGGTAATAACAACGGAAGTCCTCGGCGAGGATTCGCTCACTTATGCGCCGAGCCTTATCGCTAATGAAGTGTTTATGGGGTATTTTTTGTTTTTTTTTCTGCCTTTTTTGAATCGGCCTGGCAGGATATTACACTGACAGTGCTAACCTGAAGATGTTGACTCAATTACACGGCATTTGCCATGCAATTTGGGCCACCCTCTGCCCGCTGAAACGCTCTTTCGCTCGTTCGCCATTTTCATTTCCATTTTCATTTTCATTTTGGCCAGGTTTTCACGAGAATATTTTGCATATTTGCATTTGCAGCATCCGGCGCGAACTGGAGGATAAAAAAGGAAGCCCAGGAGCAAGCAGGGAAAACAAAACGGCCTCGTAAAAAGGACGAGCGACATTTTATGACAACGAGTCGAGAGCATAAAGCCCACACACATCCCTTCAAGACACAACCCAGGCGCCAAGGGGGATGCGAGGAGGCGCGCCAAGTGTTTGATTTGATTGTCGCCGGAGAAGCCCCTCTTCACCCCTCAAAATCAAGATCCCGCTCCCGTTCAAGCTCCACTTCGCTTGACTGACAGATTGACGGATTGAGATTGAAGGCGTTGGACAGGAGCAGCAGCAGCCGCAGCAGCAGCAGCAGCAGGACAATGAACAAGAAGTCGCCACTGCCGCTGGCCGCCTTCCTGGGCAGCGATGGCACTGGCGGCGGCAACAATAGCGGCGCCAGCGGCAGCAGCAACGTGGCAGCCACCGCAGCGGCAGCGGCAGCCGGCGGAGGTCGCGGCGGACGGCAGGGCTCCGGAGGAGTGGGTGGCGGTGGCGCCTCCTCCAAGTCCGAGAAGCAGTCGGCACGAGAGGCGGCCGGCGGCGGCGGAGGCAGCCTCTGTGGCTGCAAAAGAGCCCCCAAATCGCATTGTATATCGGCCACAGGTGAGATATATACTCGATACATATCTAAATACAATACATACACCCACAATCTGCCTAGAAATTAACTCACCATATATCAATATATTATCAACTCTGTATATAGACTATTTATACAAAAATCTAAATACAATCCATACACCCAAAATCTACATAGAAATTAACTCACAATATATTAATATATTATCAATTCTGTATATAAACAATTTATTATTTTGTAGTTGCTTTTATTCAACCATTGCAGTGTCCTTTAATAAAGTGCACCTATATTTATTAATTGAACTTAAGCTGCTTGCAAGGTGGTGGCCTGGGCCACACTATGTCTTGGTTTCTACTCCTCGTATTGCTCATACGTAGTGTGGTCCAGCTCACCAATTGCATTTACTACCGCACCGCCCTCCGTAGTGAACAAAATATGTATAAAACTAATAATATAAATTTATAATAAAGTGACTCTTCAAGTTCCAAGTACTCAAAGGAATATAGCCCTTAAATTAAGCCTTATTTGTTTTATTTATATACTGTATACTTGTATTTGATTTATTTATATATATACTGTGTATTTGTATTTGATTTCATATTTATTATTTTATATATATTTTAAATTATAGTTTTTTTTAAAGCCTGCGTGCCTGTGCCACATTGCGCTTGGGCTCATACGTCTCGTATTGCTCATACGCCGTGTTGTGCAGCTCACTGAGTTAATTATCGTAGTGAGATTTAATAATTTAATCAATTTATAAAATATTTAAAGCCTAACTAACTCCGCATCAATTTCACGCAATTTATTTATAATATTTTAAGCCAACACTTTCTTCTTATTTTAAGTGTTTTATTAAATCATTTTTACCAAATTAATAGAGGGAAATATGAAATCATATTCTGCTGCATGCGAGTACGTGGGCTATGTTACATTTCGTAGGGGATTTTACTTAAAAATCGTACGTTCTGTAGCACAGCTCACAAATTGCATTTACGGGCAGAGATCCTCGAAGTTAATTGATGAATCCTGTAGTGAAAACATATATAAATATATAATATATAATATAAAATAATTAAAAGCACTGCACTCCCTTAAAGCACAGTATATAGCCGCCCTTTCAGTTAGAAACTAATAAGTAAGCCATGACTGCTATGAATATGATGGAATATATATATAATATGTAAAGATCCTGGCACAGCTCACTTATGACAATCAGTAGATGCAACTCCTAGTGAAAATACCCCAAAAATACCCTTTGCTTTTTGGCCAAATGTATCAGCCACTGATCTGCGAAAGTCTATGGTTTACCCGCAGGTGTGCTCCTGCTAGTGCTGCTCTATACCGCCATGGGCTCGATAGTCTTTGTGACCCTGGAGGGGGAGCTGGAGGACGGCGGCACTTTGGAGACAGCGGTGGCCGCCTCGAAGCCCTATCCCCGCACCGAGCTGGCTAATGCCGAGATTCGATCCAGGTGACCGACCTATAGTCTACTATAATATATAATATATATAATTTAGCTAATATAATATAATAATTATATTATTTTTATACCCTTACTATCCGATAGGACGGTGGATCGTCTGTGGTCAATAACAGAGGATCTGAACATCTTGTACAAGGAGAACTGGACCCGCCTCGCCGCCCAGGAGGTGCAGCTCTTCCAGGTGAGTGAACCGACTGGGATTTGGCTGACTTTGCCTGGACTAATCGAGCGTTTCCTTGGCATTTTCTCGCCCCTTCACAGGACACTCTGCTGCGGGCGGTGCGCCAGTCGAAGGTATATCCCGCCGGCGGCATCCAAATGAATGCGCCCACCCACAAGTGGACCTATGCCTCGGCCTTCCTCTACTCGCTGACATTAATTACGACGATAGGTGAGTGAATGTGAGAGAATAAGAGAGACCCTGGCCCGTTGAGCAGCAGCAGCCCATCGCTCATACGCCCCGTGCCCCATCGCTCATACGACCCGTTCGCCTTTGATTCCTTTGTCCGTCGTTTGTCGTCCGTTCGTCCTGCCGTTCGTCCTGCCGTCCGTCTGTCCTGCCGTTCGATTCTCTGGGCAATTTATTAGCCCGGTCGCTCTGACGTTTGCCATCGGTGCCTGCCAAGTGCACGAGAGCCCCACAACAACACGCGTGTGTGCGTGAGACGTTGAGTGACCGCTCCACTGGATTTACCCTTAGCCCTTAAGCCCCTCCCCCCTCCCCTGCCTCAGTCCAGCTGCTGCTGCTGCTGCTGCTGCTGCTGTTTTTAATTAACAAACTGTCAACCGACAGCATCGATTTCGTTCGCTCGCTCGCTCGTCCTGTCCCCACAAATACTTTAACATCGCAGGCCCAGAATATTTTTTTCAATTTACCAATGACTCCTCCTGCGCCTGCTCCTGTCTCTGCCCCTGCTCCTGTCTCTGCCCCTGCCCCTGGTCCTGCCCCTGCCTCTGGTCCTGTTCCCTCGTCCCGGCCTCTGTCTGGTTTCAATTAGTTATAAGTAACCCCGAGGGCTAAGCAGTCGAGTGTCCCTTGTGGCCAACAGCCCCCCAAAAAGGACATTAAGATGGCCACGCTCTCATCCCCCATAAATAAGGCCGCATGTAAATTGAGTTTGCGGCTTGGGCAAATATTAATTGGAAAAGTAATAATTTGAAATAGCCAACACTTTCATTTCCGGCATTAAAAGTTGATTATTTTTCATGTTCATCTAAAAAATTGGAAGCCCGAGTACAACTTTTATTTATGGCACAACGAAGCCCATTTGCGGTTTTCCCTGTACGCTTTTATTTAATAAGGAAAAACACTATTCGCTGCCATATACAAATATTAAGCAATCCTTTTTCCATATTTCCATATGGCAATATGGCAAAGTATATAAAAATAAATCATTTTTTGAGAATTACAATTTAATAGCATGAAAAAAGGCTGGAATATTTATAGTTTGCACAGAATAATGTTCAATCAAAATGTTGTTATTTGAGGAAAAATATTGCTTTACTTAGAGATAAAATATGACTTGGTTTCAGGAATTGTTGGCTTTAAATACAAGTACAATCTATCTCAATTTTGCAGCAATTTAGTTGAGTAACTATTGCTTTTCCTTCGCTTACAATATTAGAATTAATTCCAGCACAATTTCCAGCCCCCTCTCCTCTGTTATTTAAGGTTTTGGCTTTAAAAAAGATGGGGCTTAGGAACAATGGTCACGTACTGCCCGTATCAACTGTCGGCTTTGACTTGGCATATTCAATTCAATTCACTGAGCAGCGTCGCCGGGTTAAAAATAAAAGGAATATTATAAAAGCAGACAGACTCGCAGTGCTGACCCACAAAAATAGGGGCTGAAGTGTGTGTGTGCTGTGTGTAAGTGTGTGTGTTCCTGGCAGACAAAATCGCTCACAATAAACGCGCCGTTAAATCAATCGAATTTGTAGCAATCACCAGCAGCCACACTCAGCACACACACACACACACACACACCAATCCCTCCCCGCATTATGTGAATTGAGTTTGAAATCAAAACTCAATTTCGGACAGCCACCGGCGGCGGAGGGACGATGAGGGAGCCGTCGCGCCGGGAAGAGCTATCAAAAATCTGTCTAAATACCGACTACCTCCTACGCTGCCAGCCATGACTGTATGGCGGGTGTCATTGAAATTATTTTGACATCGCAGGGGGGGAAATGTAGTTAAGGCGGGAAATGCGAGCGCAGACAAGCAGGGCAAACTGCGGTTGTCAGCTGGGTAAACCGAAACAACGACAGCCGCAGCAGCAGCAGGAATAGCAGCAGGAACAGCAGGACCTTCAGCAGGATGCAGGCTACACAACTAAGGGACTAGAGCAGTGGCAGGATATATGGGATTTGCGGGGAGAAAGGAGACTTGCACATGCGGAAATTAATTGCACAGAGTCTCGCCCTTCATAAGCAGTTAATAGCAAATCGAAAACAATTAATGTTCTTTGGCTAAAAGTAGAAACAATTGTGGCATCTGTCAGTTAAGATTTGTATTACCAAAGTAACTTGGAAGAGAGAGTTTCAGTCAAAAGTTAATACAAAGGAGGAAGTAAATAACAAACAGGTTTTAATAAAGGTGACTGGGCAATATATTAGTATTAATAGAATATTTTACTTGACGAGGCATTTTTAAAATATTTCCTTTATGTCAAATACACACCCAATTGCTTTGTATTTATTTCAATATTTTGTTGTTTGTTTGCGATGTGAATTGACCTCGGTTTCTTAATATAGATTCAATCTCCTTCACCTCAGCCTTCGAATATGGAAATTCGCATAAAAGACATTTATTTTGATCGATAAAAAAGAAACTAAAAAGTGCTTGAGCATGATTTGATGTGATTGCAATTACTTATACGAGAAAGTACTTTAAATATCTGTCAGCTCTCGAGACAACTTGGCCTGGCTGTGGGGCATCAATCAATTATGAAGCAATTTGTCCCCAAATTTGCTAAGTGGGAAGTTTCGATTGTTTTCCAGCTAATGTGTATTCTATAAATAACGAAGGGAAGGAAGGGCGGTGCCAAAATCGGGCCAAAATGGTAAATGGTAAATGGAAAATGGGAAATCTGTAAAATCCCAGCCAAGCGCAAGGACCAGACCATCAAGACACCTTGGAGTTGGGCCAAAAAGTTATTCCATCTCTCTGTTGTTTTGCGAGGATTTACAGGGATGCCTGGATGGCTGGAGGAGGAAGCTCTCCAATGATCGTCATGAGATTATGTCGGCAGAGACAAGAGACCATTATGCTAAATTCCCATCGATTATCTAGTCCGAGCCCTCAGTCCTGAGCCCTGCCAGGACGGCTCATTATTCAATAATGAAGATATTTGGCCCGAATGACGCACTCTCCGCCATTAAAGCCGCTCCCCGGACACTGTGGCGTGTCATAAAACTAATTCCAGTGCCTACTTCTGCGGCCTAATGGCCACATTCGCTGACATATTGGCACCTGTCGCGATTGGGGCCTCTCAATTTGCATTTCTGAGGTTAGAGCTGAATTGCAATTACCTTGATTTATCCTCGCTTTATCCCAAAATCGACTGTCTATTACTGGCATATAATTAATATTACACATACGCCCGGTTGGCTGGCTGGCTGGCTGGCTGCTGGCTGGTAATAAAATTAACACTTACGCTCATAAATATAAAGGCATAAAGGCATAAAGGCATCCATTGTCGCTTGATTTATTCGCTCGCGGTTGTGTGTCCTTTGGTTGTTGTCCTTTTCCACCAAGTCCCGTCTCACCTCCCCCCAGCCCGTCGGTGGGCAATTTCCGACAGCTGCGATTCAATTTAGTTGAAAAACCACCGTCGAACTTCCGCTGGAAACCCGCTTTTCAACAGCTTTAGAGGGCGTGGCATGTCATTAGGGGCGGCGCTTTATTGTTAATTGGATTTGTCGTCGGTTTGGAATGGGAATTGAGAAAGGGGAAAGGGGAAAGGGGGCAAGGGCCCAGGGGGAATTGACAATGGCAACTTTTTGCCGGACTTAATTGAGTCGGAAGCGCACAGAGCAGGAGAAGCAGGAGCAGGAGGAGTAGCACTCCCTGGGATAAACTACATATATTAAATGCGAAACCGAATCCGAATCCGAATCCGAATCCGAGTCCTTGTTCTGCAATCAATAAGCGAATGCAAGTTGGCAGGAGGGAGGAGAGGAGGAGAGCAGACACCGCCACACACTCGATAAATCTCTTGGCCAGGAAGAAGGGTCTGCTGTCCATGTTGACCTTCTTCCCGTTGACCTTGTGCCCAATATATCGTGTATCGCATATATATGGCACTATTGCCATGCCCGTGTAATGGCTATGTCCGCCACTTCCGGTTGCCATTTTGAATTACAAATTGCAGCGTTTATTTGCTTTTTTGGCCCAGCTTCGAACTGGGAACTTGGAACTTGGTTCCTATTTGCATGGCCGCCAGTGTGCCACGCCCACTTCCCCTCCCCCCCTCCCCCCTCCCTCTGTTAACTTTATTAAGCGCTCTTTGTGCGGCCTGCATTATACGTTCCGCACACAACGAGCGCTCTCGGCCATGATAGATGACACGTTCGCCGTTGTATTATTATTATTATTATTATTACATAATTTGTATGCCCCGGAGCTGTGTGTGTGTGAGCCCGCCCGGGGGAGGGGCAGGGGGAGCACGGCCACTATAATCATTTGCCACACGTGCCGCCAAAAGAAATCTATGAGCCGGGTCCGGTTCAGGTTCAGGGTGTTGGCCAAACATAAAAAAAGACGAGTAGTTCGCTTAAACTATAGGTGGGGTTTTAAGTTCAATTTAAGGACTAGCTTTTACTTTTTATTCTAATTAATTTAACAGTTCCTTTACATCTTTAATTGTTAGAAATTGAAGGAATTATTATAAAACAAAAATAGCAGCAAGTAGAAACTAAAGTCAAGGAAAAAAGTGTGACATTTGTAGCAGAAACTAAAGATGTTTATTCAGTTATTAAAACATTAGTCTTAGGTTCCCAAAAACTATTCAATTTACGCGTGTTTTTTATCTGATCTTTTTATCTGATAAATATAATTTATACATAAGGTTCTGTTATATTTTCTAAAAATCCAAACTTCCGCTGGAAACCCGCTTTTCTAATTTTGAAACCTTCAAGTATTAAAAATATATAAAAATATATATATATATTTAGATATAAAGTGAAATTAAGAATTTGATAGCTGAAACTTTTTTTATTTTGCAACCTTCAAGTATTAAAAATAAATTTATATATTTTTATATATAAAATAATATTAAGACTCTGAACTAGTTCCGCCTAGAAGCAGCCAGCACTGATTCGATTTCGGCAAAAAAGAAGCGGAAAAAAACCGAAAACAATATATATTACGCGGCAGTTTATTTTATTTTATTGCAATTCACAGTCTCATTTTTATGGCTCAGACATTGTGAGCAGGGTGTGTGTGTGTGTATGTGTGTGTCTGTGTGTGGGTGTGTGGGCGTAGGTGTGTGCCCTGGTGTGTCAGTGTCAAATATAAAACAAATAATGTCAAAAACAACAAGTATTGGTTAGGCAATAGCTGATAAGTCAACATTCCGCCGCCAAGGAAAAGCTAGGGAAAGTAGCTAAGGGGGAGGGAGAGAAAGAGATAGAGAGGGAGAGAGAGAGAGGGAGAGAGAGAGAGGGAGTTAGAGAGAGAGGTCAGAGCCAATAAATGAATGAGCCCATGAATGAATGAAGGAATGAAGGAAGGAATGAATGGGCCAACAAAGAATAAGTGCCGAATGCCTTGGCCATATTATGCGGCACACACACGCATGGAGCATAGAGCATACTCACACCCTACTCATCCCCTACTCACCCCCTACTCACCCCCCTACTCACCCCCCTACTCACCACTTATTTACACCCCCTTTTCAGCACTTGCTCACCCCTTGCTCTGAATTTCCAGCCCTTGACATGCTGCATACATTTTTTAAAGTCTTTCTCTGTGCCACAGCAATGATGAGCCCGATATGTGTCAAACACCAACACATGCACCCCCACCCCCAAACGCCACAAAAAAAAAAAAACCCACCCACGAACTAACCCCTTCCCTTTAGCCACCCCCCTCCCTCACTGTTTTTTTAAAGCCGCGATAGTTTTTCATCTGATGCAAACGCTTACTGCAGGCAATCAATCCCGCTGGAAAAAGATATAGAGGCGCTGAGTGGAGGCAGAGATTAAGAGAGAGCGAGAGAAATGAGAGAGAGAGAGAGAGAAATGAGAGAGAGAGAGAGAGAGAGAGAGAAATGAGAGAGAGAGCAGAGAAAATAAAATGGAGAAGCCTCGCCCATAGAATACCAAGTCCTCAGTCAGCAGAAATAATTGCAGGCTAAGAGGCAGCTGCCTGGTATCAGTGGTAATGTTTGTGCCATTAAGAAGATACTATATATACTTCATAGGGGGCGAGGTGGGAAGAATATATACTTCACAGGACATAAGGACATAACCCCAAGTGCAGCAAGTGCAGGGTATCAAAGGGGCGAGATGGGGGGAAGAGTCCTGCAGACCGAGATCGCGACACGCGGCTTCGCTTCTCGCTTTTCGCATCTCCATCAACTGGCTCTTTGTCTCTGCGACTCTCTTGGGGATTTGGTCCTTTAATGCCGGATACGGAAACACACGCAGCGCACACCCACACACCCACCCCCGCCCACCAAGCCAATCAAGCACAGCTCTCGTTGGCTGCTTTCTTTTCTTGTTGTGTGTAAATGTCGCCTATCAATGGTTAATAATGTCATAAAATCAGAAAGTCAGGCCACGCGAAGGCAGCACAACAAGGATTTGGCATTCCTTACCAAGTACACTGAGAGAAAAGTCGGCAACTGAGTGCTAGAGACTGGGTTCTTGATGTATTTGTGTGTGTGCCAGTATTTCCGCTCAGTGTGTAGGTGCCTACGTGGGCTCCGTGTCTTAGCATTTGTGAATACGCTTGCTGAGTGGCCGTGGCGCGCCGTTCGAGTGGCCACTCTCCGCTCCTTGACCTTGCCCCAATCCCAGGACACACCTCCCCTACCCCCCTAAAGAGGAGGGAAATTATGATGGAAAATGTTGCTGCGTTGGCTGGAAAACACGAGTGTATGCAGCAGAGGCCAGGACGAGCCTCGCAGGAAGCAGCTGCGGAGTGGTCCCGTATTGGCTTGAGTTCGCATTTTTCCTCTTCTTTCTCACTTGTGTTATTTTCTGCATATTTTTTCGTCGAGTGTCGAGTGTTCGGCACACAGCAAAGGCTGTGTCATATGTGCGCGATGAGGAAGCTGTGTCAAGAGCTCCACAAATTGTTATACACTGTTATACACACAGTCAGCCGGATTTGAATTGTGGTCTGAATAATTGGCCTTTATTACTTTTCGGGGGTCGAAGCCGATTTGATATCAATTCTTACATTGTTTTGTGGGTTTATTCTATCTATTCTTGTTGTCACAGTTCGACTTGTATTAATTTTATTGTTTAAAATGTGTGAGGTCACATTTAATGGTAGAACTTTAAACAAATAGACATGCAATATTCTTATCTTTGCACATGCAATTCAAAGCGAAATTGTTTATGAAATTGGACCTTAACATTGTGTCCATTATGTTGCAAATAAAGCGATATTTTTTAATTGGAATTCATTTGCAAGCAGCTGTCAAGAGCTATCAGCCTGGCATTTTTATTCAAAACTAAAACCTGCAATGCTTTCAGTAATATTTAAATTGCAAATGTAATAAATATTAAGTGAGCAGTACAGACAGCTCAAAGCTCTGGGAAAAGGACTAAAAAGTATCAATAACAATCAACAAGGAAATCGTTTCTAAATTGAAATTATTATGGAAAAGGTGCATTGTGTTAAGGACTCATCATCGATTCACTGGGAGCAGAAGAATGATACATTTTTTAATGGCAACTCTGCAGTCCTTGGATGTCCTTCGTGGCTCTTCTGCCATATGAATTGTGACAAAATGCGAGTGGCGACGGCGGCGGGGATGGGCGGGCACTTCCGCCTGGTTCCGCTGTTACACACAACCCCTTCTCACTTCACTGGCTCGGCCAATTTTTCGCATTTTTATGCATGTTTTGACATGTTCAAGCATCGTTTGGCGTCACTTGGCGATGTCAGCCATGCAACGTTTTATGGCCCACGCACACAATATATATATCCTATATATATATATGGCGTGTATATGTATGTATCTACGAGCAGGATCTGATAGGACTGCAGGACATTTTGTCTGCGGCTGGCTTTTGTTTCCATTTCGCATTTCGCTCTCCGCTTTTCGCATTTCGCATTTGTTTAACAGTTAAATGGGCAGCGGACCGTCGCTGCCGGCGTCGCCGCGTCTCGATAACAATTTTAATAGGCCATTTAATTTTTAATTAATTCTTCAAGCGCCAGTTGCCATGTCATAAAAATGTTTGCTGTCATGTTTGTCCGCTTGTCTGCCTGTCCGGGCATGTCCTTTGCCCTCCGCTCGCCACTCTCCGCTCGCCACTCTCCACTCGCCACTCTCCACTCGCCGCTCTTCACTCGCCACTCTCCCGTTGATGATGATGTTTTTTCGGGGCGTTTAATGACATGTTTTTGTTTCATTTCACCCCGACTGCCGGCGGTGACGGCGCTGCCTGCATATCATTATTATTATTCTCGATATTTTTCTTTATTCCCTATCCCCCCTCCCTTCCCCCCGAAATAATCCGCAATTTGCTTTGTTTATTGAACATTTGTCTATTTATGATGATGACGGGGGCGCGCGCGTGTTTTTCTGTCGCAATTTCATTACTCAAAACTTGCTGACGCACACACAGAAAAAATACCCAAATACACACAAAGAAAACAGGAGGTTGAAAGTTAAGAAATTGTTTTGGCAGAGCTTACACAAATTACCCATTTGTTGCTTACAGTAAGAGAGTGTGACCATGTCGGCTTCAAGGCAAGTAGCTCATGCTTAGTGTGGTTGTAGTGGTTTTTGTTCTAGATATTTTTCGAATAATAATAATAGGTTTTTCTAAATTAAAGAGCCTATAACTTGCTTGCTTGTTTTTATTATTCCGCATTAATTAAACTTGTGACTAAGCTTACAGTCAGAGAGTGTGACCATGTCACCTTTCAGGAAACTAACTCAAGCTTAGTGTGGTTGTAGTGGTTTTTGTTTCAGATATTTTTCGAATAATAATAATAGTTATTTGCAAATTAAAGAACCTATAACTTGCTTGTCATTATTATTCCGCATAATTAAACTTGTGACTAAGCAGTTGTTGTTTTTGCAGTGATAAACTAGTCCAATTAGCTGGCATATTTATTTCTCTGTGTATAATCTGTAATTAAAATGGAGCCAGAGGGTAAAAGGGGGCGATGGAAGCCCATGGCCAGTCAGCCATTGCTGCTTGACCTCGAGGCCAGCTAACCTTCGACCCCACGCCGACCGCAGCCACCCGCAAAGGCACCCCCAAAGGCACCCCCAAAGGCACCCCCCAAGGCACCCCCAAAGGCACCCCCCAAACGGGCGACCCCTGCCCCAATGCGCATTGTTTGGTTTTATATTTGGAAATTTTTGTGACTCTCTTAATAGCTTTTTGTGAAAATTAATTTCTTCGCTATTAGAGGCTCTTGTCGACTCCGCGCCCCCTGCCCCTGCAACCAGCCCCTGCAACTCGCTCAGTGTATGTGTGTGTGTGTGTGTGTGACGGAGAGTATTTTGTAATTACTTTATGCCCGAAAATTGCCGTAGTAAAATATTTCTTGCTGGCTTTTGGCTTGGATTTAACCGTCGCTTCGGGCCAGGACAAAAGCCCAAGCCAGAGGAGGGAGTAGCCTTGGGTACTCGGTAGGGGGGAGTGGCTCGGGGGGGAGTGGCTCTCAACGGTCGCAAATGAAATCAAGGACCTGCGCCCGGGCCAAGCCACCGAAAGTAGACCAATTTAAGTTGCCACAGATATAAGCTCTGCAGTTGGTAGCCCCTCAAATTTCTGAATAACTTCCACCTTAAACCCCTAGGCAAACCTGGCCTTATCTCTCACTGGGCTTCTCTAAAATTAGTACCAAAATTTCCAGGCTCTCGTCTCAAAATTAAGTTTAAATCAAATTTCGCGAGATGCTTTCCCTCGAGGGTGCCCGCGCCGACAAGGCGGCCTACTCGCTGGTGATCTTCGGTGCCTCGGGCAACCTGGCCCGCCGGAAACTGTTCCCAGCCCTGTGGAGTCTCTACAGGGAGAACCAGCTGCCGAAGCGATTCCGGATATTCACCTTCTGCCGCACTCCCCTGCAGATCAGAAGCCTCCGGCGGCAGGTCCTGCCCTACCTCAGTGTGGACAGGGTGAAGGACCGCAAGAAGTACAAGCGCTTCTGGACGAAGTTCTTCTGCCTGCAGGGCAACTACAACAAGCCGGACCACTATGTGGCCCTGGCCAAGGCCATGCGGAAGCACGAGTCGAAGAAGGATCCCCGGCACTCGTCGCGAGGTAACCGCCTCTTCTACCTGGCCCTGCCGCCCAGGTTCTTCGATGACGTGACCCAGAATGCCAGCCGCACCTGCAGCTCCCGGACTGGCTGGACGCGGATAGTCGTGGAGAAGCCCTTCGCCAGCGATGATCTCTCCTACAGATGCTTCCAGACCGCGCTGGCCAACAGCTTCCGGGAGTCGCAGATCTTCCTCATCGACCACCACCTGAGCCGGCGGGTGCTCCAGAACTACTTCCTGCTGCGCTACTCCAACCACTTCTGGGGCGCCACCCTGAACAACCAGCATGTGGCCGCCGTGATGATCTCGGTGAAGAGCAAGCAGCCGGTGCCGGCCTGGCGGGCGGACTACTTCAACCAGTTCGGCCTCATCCGTGACCTCATGTCCAACCACATGCTCCAGATGCTGGCCATGCTCGTCATGGACCAGCCGTTCTCCACCGACACCGACGAGGTGCGCGGTGAGCGGCTGAAGGCCCTGCGCCAGGTGCTGACCCCCAGCATGAGGGATGTGGTCTTAGCCCAGTATCGTGGCAGCCGGCGCCATCAGGACCCGGCCAAGTGTGCCTACACGGAGCACAGCTACATACCCGAGGACTCCAGGCAGCCCACCTTCGCCCTGGTGGTGCTGCACATAGACAACCAGCGCTGGCACGGCGTTCCCTTCATCCTGCGAACGGGCCTGGCCCTCAACGACACCAAGACCGAGGTGCGGATCCAGTACAAGCCGGTGGACTGCGAGCCCTTCCACAGCCACCTGGGCGAGGTGAGGAACGAGATGGTGCTCCGGACGCATCCCACGGAGGAGCTCTTCATGCGGGTGCGGCTCAAGCGGCCCGGCGCCGATCTCTGCCCCGTGGAGTCAGAGCTCAAGCTCAGCTCGGACGAGGCCGGGCCCGACGTGCGGCCCATGAATCACTACCACGACGCCCTCCTGGACGTCTTCAAGGGGGACCAGACCTACTTCATGCGCACCGACGAGCAGTGCGAGATGTGGCGCATCTTCTCCCCGATCCTCATCAGCATCGACCTCATCCAGCCCCGGACGCTGTTCTACGAGTTCGGATCCCGAGGACCGCTCCACGCCTACCGCCAGGCGGAGCGGGCCGGCTTCGTCTTCTTCGCCTCGGACGAGTGGCACCTGAACGAGGAGGCCCTGGACTATACGCTGGAGAAGAGCCTTATCCCAGTTGGGCCCCACACCGACCTCAAGCCGGAGAGGGCGAGGAAGGCCTGGAAGTGCGCCCAGGAGAACTAACTGCCCAAAATTCGTACCTATTTGGCTTAAATCGAACTCGTGTGGCTTTGCTATATATGAATCTTCAGTAAATAATATTATATATTAAGAGTGGGACACTCCTATTATTGAGGACAGATGTCAACCCCTCTGGCCACGTGGCAGGAATTACCAGTGGGTCGAAAAATATGCCACAATAGCATAAATCTGGCCAAGAACTGACCGTACGTGGGCACTTAACCCCTTTGTGGGAGTGGCCATTACTCGGTCCGGTCTCCGCTCCTGAAAATTTCGAATCCTCCCCAGCATGGAAATCGTTTTTTCCACCGCCCCCGCTCGCTCCTCCGGCTCTCGTTAAGTGTGCATGCAGTTTTTGGGGGTGAAACTTTTCTACGAAAATTGCCACGCATAATTGCCAGCTCCTCCCACTGAGGGGGGGAAAGGGGGTGTGTGTGTGTTAACCCTTTCAGGATATCTTCCAGGGCGGCCCCGACATGTGTGCGTCGTTAGTTAGTTAGTTATAACTACATACAATTTTATGGACGCCAGCGCCATATTGTAAATGTTATAATTTTCACTAACAATTTTTAGCAGCCGTCGTCGTTGGAGTCGCTGGAGTCGTAGGCGTTCCCGGGGCGGGGCGGTACCATTTATGAACGATGGCCCCATATATACATATACATATAGCGTACATATAGCCATGATAATTTTCAACAACTTTTCCGTAGCGTGTGAAACAAGCTCGTTGTAAGCCCGGAAAGAGCCTACACATGCAGCAGGGAGCAGAGCAACCCCCTCCTTATGCCACTTAAACGTGCTTGGGGTTTTTAAGTATTTTTTACATTACGGCCGAAAAGCATTTTCTGTGTTTTTCACTCCGATTTTTCTTGTTGTATTTTGTCAGTAATAAAATTTAATACATACACACGCACAATTTTACTCAATTATAAAAGTTTCCACATTAAAAGTTCATTGCAGAGACGGAAAGTCCGAGAGCGAGCTGTGTGTTGTGCTCTGTGCTGTGTGTTGTGTACTGTGTGTTGTGTGTTGTGTCCTGTGTGTGTTGGGCTAGGTCGTGTGTGTGCCTGCAGGAAGAGGAAGGAAGAGGCCTAGCAGCTAGGTCCTGATTCCGCTCCCAGTTCTGGGCTCTGTGCTCCGTGCCTGGGCAGAAACAAACATCAAAGCCAAAGTGTCTCCGACAGAAAAGTAACTTTTTTCTATTATTTTCCTCTCGCTTTGAGGGCCAGTCTGGGGCAAATTCGAAATGGAAACGGGGGGGGGGGAGATGGTGTGGATAGCGGGAAAAGGTTGTTGTGCCAAATGCACATGTCCCTCTACCAGTCCCAGTCCCAGTCCAAGTACCAGTCCCAATCCCAGTCCCAGTCCCAGTCCCACAGATTTCTCCATTGCCCAAATGACTTTATCTGCTCTTGCTAATCGGCATCAGTATCTGCATAGCCTGGTCCTGCCCTGCCCTGCTCTGCTCTGCTAATTAGATAAAGGATCAGGGACACTGCTGACTGAAAGCAGGTCCTTGAAGAGGCAACTCCCGGCACATTCAGTTCACTGATCCAGCTAACGAGATTTCACTGTGCTCATAAAATGCGCCGCAGAAGCAGCAAAGAGTGTGTACTTACATTTGGGCCCACGCAAAGTTGGCCATAATTCAATTATTTGTTCTTGGCCAAGCACTTAGGGCCAACTCGAGAGTCTGGATTTATTTGGCAAAATATTAGTTAGTTATAGTTGCCCTATAACTCCCAATTATTTAAGTGTAAATGCAGCTGTCTAAAGTGCCTAAATATATCTATATTAAAGTTAAAAAACCATATATTTGTATATAAGCTTAACACCTCTTCCCTTCTTGTACCATTCCAGGCTACGGCGGCATCTCACCCCGCACGCAGTGGGGCAGGATAGCTGCCCTGGTGTACGCCCTGTTCGGGATACCCATCGTCCTGCTCTACCTGTCCGCCATGGGCGAGGCGCTCTCGGCGGGCATGCGCTGCCTGTTCCGGCGCCAGCGGATCAAGGGCGGCATCCCCGGCGGCGGACCCAGTGCACCCGGCGGGGGCGTGGGCACCGGGCCCAGCACCAGCGGCAGCGGAGCCGGCGGCGGTGTTGGCGGCAGGAAGTCGGACAAGGGCAATGGCCAGGGGCAGGGCCCGGGGCACTATGGCCACCAGAAGCTGCACCAATACGGCCTGCCGCCCTCCGTCTACCAGCAGCAGCAGCAGCAGGCGCAGCAGCAGGCACAGCAGCAGGCGCAGCAGGAGCAGCACCGCCAGCACCAGCAGCAGCAGGGGAAGAAGTCGGCGGCGGGAGGAGGACCGCGCGGCTCACCCAGCGTCCCGATCTCCATCTGCGTGTGCGTCCTGCTCTGCTATGTGAGCAGTGGGGCCATCCTGTTCCACAAGCTGCAGAACTGGAGTGTCCTGGAGTCGCTGTACTTCTGCTTCACCTCGCTGGGCACCATTGGCTTTGGGGAACTAGCGCCCAGTGGACCACTGGCCCTGTATAGCGCCTCGGCCTATATACTGGTGGGCATGGCCGTGGTGGCCATGTGCTTCAGCCTCATCCAGACGGAGATTGTGCTGTGGCTGCGCCGGTTCAGCGTCCAGGATCACGTGATGCCCAAGGCCGAGGAGCTGGCCCTCGTTTCCGTGGCCGTCACCCCGAAGCCCTCCTGACAGCGACCCAGCACCGATCCCGCCCTGGGCGTGGGCGTGGGCGTCGGCCTAGGCGCCGGCGTGGGAATGCCGGCCCAGCACCAGACCATGTTCTTTGGCCCGGCCCACACGCTCACCCAGTACAGCTCGCTGCCGCGACGCAGCCACCTGCAGGGGGCCAATGCCCACGGCGGCTCGGCCTTCCAGCGGAACACGCCCATCCGCCGCTCTACGGGCATACCGGAGCACCATCTGGAGTACTTTGTGCCGCGCAGCATCAGTGAGTTCAATCTCTCCGGAGTCGGGGACCTGGCCCTGCCGCCCCCGCGCCGCTATTCCCCCAACATGGGAGGAGTTGCTACCAACTCTGGCGGCGGCGGTGCCATGAACATGAACATGAACATGGGCATGGGCATGAACATGGGCATGGGCATGGGCATGGGAATGGGCATGGGCCTGCCGCATGGCCTCCAGCTGGGTCCGCCCCAGACGCTGATCTGCCCGGCGGCCGAGCAGCAGCAGCAGCCAGCTCCACCGCCGCCGGCCCAGCTGCAGATAGTGACACTGAAGCCGCGCAGCGAGAAGATGGTGACCTTCGAGGACGAGTCCAAGTCCGCAGCGGTGGCCTGTCCGCATGGGGTGCCCACCACTCCGCGCAAGTCCCCGGCCTCGTCAGCGGCGGCCAATGGCTGCGATATATTCATGTGACCAGGGCCAGGAGCGGGAGCTGGAGCAGGAGCGGGAGGAGGAGCTGCTGGCGACGATGCCGAGCTGAATGCGGCCATGCGGCTGCGCGACAGCATCGATGACGCGCTCTGCCCCAAGACAGGACCCACGCCGGGGGAAGTGATACGCGTCTAAACGGAGGGGAGGGGAGAGCCCTGGAAAAATCTAGGAAAAATCCACACAGACGAAGATACACACACAAACACACTGTAAGTAAATGCACACACACATACATACAAAGAGACACGAGGGATAAGAGAAAGTAGAAAGAAAGCAACGGAGAGCTCTGCCTGCTAAACTTACATTTACTGAAGTTAATTGTGTTTTTTTTTGTTTTTGTTTCGAGTATTAACATAGACCTTGCGCAAATATTAAATATTATGTGTGTAAATATAGTAAACAAAAAGCACAGAGGACAACTGAACGAAGGTTCGGCGAGGGCAAGGAGCGGCGAGTGAGTGAATTAAAATTAAAATTCCGTATGATAAATGCATAAATAATTGAATGGCTGCCGTTAATGCCATAAAACACGAATCCAGAAATTATTAAACACAAACACACACACACAGACACACACGCGGAACTATGAATAATAAATAGTGAGTGGGCGTGGCAGGGGCCAGGGGGCGGGACAGGAGTTCAAGTAAAGCAAACAAAATGCAAATGGAAATGATAAATTGCATAAATACCAAAGGACAAAGTTTATTTAAGCGATTTGTTAGTTAGTTCGTTATGCGGTCCTTCCCTGTCGCACTTGCACTCGCTCTTCCACTCACTCACGCTATTTTTTTTGGGGATTTTAATTAGTTTCAATAGAATGTATAACAGTTTAGCTTGTTGTTTTTGTTTAGACCACAAATGTATTGTGTTTGAGAATCGGCTATAAAGGCTGAATGTATTATGTTGTAAATCGAACTGTTCTCTAATCTGTTATATACACAAAGTATGGCAGTTTCAGCAAGTTATTTGCTGGCATTTGAAATTATTATGCTTTAACTGTTATATGCTAAGTATACCAGTTTCATGTTTTTGTGCTCTTTTAAGTCTGCATTTTGAGTGCAGTTCTTCTAAACTCATTTATTTCTTTTATATTCATCTGTTATACAACTTTAAAGTCATTTATGAGAAACTGTTATATGCTAAGTATAACAGTTTAATGTTTTTGTGCTCTTTTAATCCTGGATTTGTAAGGTAGTTCTTCTAATCTCATTTATTTGTTTATCTATCAATCTGTTATACAAATACTTAGGCAAAAACTGTTATAATAAGGTGCCAGAAGAAATGAAAAACTGAACATAAGTCATCCAACCCAGCCAAACGAGTCATAAGTGTTTGTTAAGCAATCTCTACAATACAGACAAAGAATTTCAACTGTTATACTGTATGTGTACCCAGTGTTAAGTGTGTAAATGTATATGCATGTGTATATGTATATGTGGCGAAAATCAAAGAGTTAGGCAAGTACTAATAATGCAAAACATACATACATACATATAGCCATAGCTGTAGCCATAGGCATAACAATCGATCCACAAAACTGACACTTAACCCAGTCAAGTCGACAAATTACCAACGATTTAGCCGAAAACTTACCCGGCACTTAGCCCTTGAGTGCTCTGTCTTTTACACTTCTCGCTCGGAAGCCCCCATTTCCACGTTCCCACGTCCCGAAAAACCCCCTTCTGTTCTCTAGTTGCGCCCCGCCCATGGCAATTAGGTTTAAACACTTTTTAAACGCATTTTGATTGTAGGTAATTGAGCGCGTGAATGGCCATTTGTTGTTTGGCATTTGTTGCTGCCTGTTCCTGTTCGGTTCTTTTGTTGATATATTTTTTGTTGACTGTATTTTTTTGCTTGTTTTTGTCCCTGTGACAAACCCAATTGCCAATTGGACGTTTCATTATAAAATAAATTCAATTTGAGCGACCGCCTCCACCGAGTGGGGGCGTGGTCGCCGGCTGTTGGTTGCATTTGTTAATTTTTGCCATATTCAATTTGTGGCATTCAATTAAAAATAGTGAAATTAAACCAGATAGGCTAGTCATTACTCCGTAAAAAAACCCGCAAGAATCGTTGTGTAAGGGAGAAAACATAAACATAAATAATTAAAATAAGAAAAACTAGAGAATAAAACATAATGATGGGTTAGGTCAGGCTGAAACTAATTGCAAGGGCTCCGGCTAGTGTCATAGTCCGGGCCAATTTCGATACATGTCTATGGTAGTTAATAACAAACTAGCTAACCAACTAACGGAGCGGCGGAATGGCAGAAACAAAAGCGATAAAAACAAATATTAAAATTAAGCCAATTTAATTAAATTAAGTCCACTTCAGTACGCGTCCGCACAGGCGGACATGGCCGCAGCCACAGCTGCAGCCACAGACACGTTAATACTATCAAGTAAACATGGAAAAACCAAACTAAAGTTAAAACTAAAACACAAACTAAATGTAACGATAATACTACAACTAATATTTTTTTTTTCTGTCAAATTCCTAGCACGGTAAGTTGAACTCGTAGGCTAACCCGACCGCATAGGCAGTTAAGGATAAATTACTCTTAATTCATGTACTCTTAGTCCATAGTGTATCCTGTATCCACAGACACACATACAGATACAGATACATTTACAGAAACAGATGCAGATAAAGATACAAATACAGATACAGATACAGATACATTTACAGATACATTTACAGATACAGCTACAGATACAGATACAGATACAGATACAGATACAGATACAGATACAGATACAGATTCAGATACAGATACATATGTAGCCGTACACAAAACGAAAACTAATCTAGCATCGAGAAAGGTAAATAAATAACAAGTAAGGAATACCGCAGTTCGCATCATATATATATATATGTATACATACATCTCTCTCTCTCTATATATATATAAATATACAAGAACCCGAGCAAAAGAAAGAGAAGAATAAATACATCATGAACAATTTAGTCAAAAATCAACAACATTATATTTGCTTTCTCACTTGCGGCTCCCCATTTCCATATGGCGGAGATGATCACAAAAAGGTAAACGGATAAAAGCACAGATTTTCCTCTTTGAAGTGGACTCTACCTTATTTGCAGAGGCAAAATGTAATTTTTAGCCAAGCTTGGGCTCCAATTTGGGCCATTTTGGTGCTGGCAGAGGCCAGGCCAACCCCTTTAAATTTATTTAAAGAATTCCGGGGCCCTATAAGACCTCCTTTTAATTCTCAGAAAATATTCAAGCATTTTACCGAATTTTTGGTAAGTATTTACTAATGGTTCTTAATATTTGTGGCTTGTCCCCTTAAGGGAGAACTTAAACCCCAATATCTAGCAAGTTATAGTGTGTATATCTCTGCCCCACTAGATCAACTTAGGTATTCTCTGTCCCTTGTCTCTCTTTAACTTAAAATAAGCAGAAATTAATGCAATCATCAAAGGGATTTTCCGAAATTGGACGTAGCCAGTGGAGCGGCAGTAAATATGGCGGAATGCGAATATCTTAAATTTAAATGAAATTGGCGCAAAAATCAATTTGTGCGTTAATTGAGAAAGATAAAAACGAAACGCCACGCTCTCTCCCTCACTGTTCCGTATTTTTGTGAATTATTTAATCATTTAATTAGTGTTAATAATTTATAGCAAACAGCTTCGCAATCAATTTGCGTTCTGTATGTATGCATGTATCTTTATCCGCATACAAGTGCTATCTGCTGCGTGCGTTGGCACTTTATGACAACTCTGGAATAAAATTGCACTTAATAAAGAGGCGAAACTCAGGTGTCCGCCTGAATGGCTCTGTGCGTGTGGGCGTCCGTCCGTCCAGCCGTCCAGCCGTCCAGCTCTCTGGCACATCAATTTAATTTACTTCTGACAAATATCCCCATATCCGGACATCGCCAGGACCTCTCGAGGCGAGTGTGTTTGTCGATTCCACAGACGAAATGTCAAGTGGAAAAGCATTAGCCCATCAAATGATGTGTAATGTCCTCGAATCCCTCTCTCTCACCCGAAAATTATCAAGCCCATGCATACATATATTCCTACAGTCCGTAACGTCAGTGTAAGGCTTCATTTAAGGTTTACAAAAATGTATTCAAGGGTTATAGAGCTAAAGCTTCGAGGAGACTTTAATGGGAAATTAAACTTTGATAGAGTTCATTTATTTATTCTAATCATTATTCAGTTGCTGTTAATAATTAAAGAACTTCTGAAATCAGTTGAGAAATATATTTTATTGTTAGTTTGTTTAAATTATTAAAAGCTGGCTTCACTGTGCTGGTCTTTGCAAGAGTCCTTTGTTTGAGCAAGAGTCCTGTGCTTTCTGTGCGACATCATCGCCGAATCACCTCAATTTACACAGAGATGGAAGGGCATTAAATTAATTTGGTCAAATGGCATCCAGAGACGGAGAGTAATGCCGGCCAGCAGCAACCAGGTCAAGTGGGATCAGCTGGCTAAGGGGATGCAGTCTCCTGATCATGAGAGATCCTGGCGGCTATTAGGTGGAGGAAGCTTACACAGGACTTGGACGTGGACGTGGACTTGGCTGCAAAAAGCACACACATCGAAGCAATAAATTTCGCTTAAATGTTCTCCCTTTGTTCGAGTCATTAAAATCGCATTTGGCAGCGGGTGAGGAGCGAGCCCAGGACCCAAATGTGGATGTGGATGAGGATGTGCCACGGTACGAAGATGATGATGATGCCGCTGCCGCTGCTGATGATGATGATGATGGTACGTACGTCTACGTATTCGTCTCCTCATCCTTGTTGGCAATGCGTTGCCATTAACGTTGACTGCTACGTTGTCAACACACTTGACATATAATTTGATTACGTATACGCATTTTATTAACTCATTTTCAGGGCAACCATCCGCCCCGTTGGCCCGATGGCGATATGATATACTTACGCGCGAGATATGCCTCGCCCATTAACGGTTACGTTGTGTCGGCTCTGCGGTTTTCAAGTGCTTCGAAGCCTCCTTCCCCTTTCCCCTTCTCCAGTATATCCTATATGCCATACCCTTTGCCCTCGCCGCCCCTGATTCCCTTATTCCGGCAGCATATTGTCTGGGTCCCAGTCCCAATTACAACAACAACAGCAGCGTTGGTCTAGCGATGGCAGCATCCATTGCAAAATAAACAATCAAATATCAAAGGTAAAAGTATATACAAAAAGGAAAGAGGATATAATGTTTAATGTGCTTACTTCCAGGACTTGATAGCATATTCAGAACAGGAACTATAGGCCTGGCTCTGACTTAAAAACTTAATTACAAATTAGGTTAGATCTATCGGCAAGGCGTCCTGCGTGCGTGCGTGAGCCTGCGGGTCCTTGGGGGACCCATCTCTAGAGAGCCAGCAGCGGCAGCAACTAATTTCTTTTTACAACTGTAGCAGTTCTTCAGCTTTATGGAAAGGCAAAGCACAACGCACACACACATGCACGCACCAACACACCCACTCAGACCTGCACTTACACTAAGGCAAAAAGTGAAGGGGTTCGTCCTTAAATCCGGCAACTCGAAGCGTTAAGGCCAAATGGAGATTCAAATGGCTTTCAGCCAAATAAAGATTAACAAGGAGTGCATAACGTAAGTCTTGGTGGAAGATCCAAGGACATATGTGCCATTAAAGACCAGATTTTGCAGTGGAACAGTTTTTCTAACAGTGCACTCTGTTTGCAGAGCCTCAAACAGCTGCTGCCAGGCCAAAGCCAAGCCAAGCCAAGCCAATAACCAAAAGAAGAGCAGGCACAAGGAGTCGGAGCGAGCTGTTTACTTGAAACAGACCAACCTCGCACACACACACACACACATGCAGCCGAAAGGACCCAAGCAGAAGGACGCAGGACGAGAGGAACCGCAAAACTTATGCCTTGGCTCCAGCACCACCAGCACCAGCAGCCATAGCCATTGAAAAGTCGTTAGCAAAACGTCAGACAACACACGGCATGGGTCGTCTCTGGCACCAGCTCCTCCTTGGACCCTGGGCTCCCTTACGGAATCCTTTCGAGCGCCTTTGGCTTTGCAACTTTGCGGTGAGTTCGGAGGGTTCCCGTTGGTAATATAGAGCTAAGTAACCAACTAAAAGGCACAGTCCTGGCCAAAAACTCTTGATGGAGTTGAGTTGAGTGGCCCAAGACAAATATCAACAGAATTCCGCAAGTTAACCCCCGGTCTCGGCCCGGGATTATGCCGATTAAAGTTAAGGCCTAAGTGTCCTGGCCATAACAAAAAACAAGATGACACAGAGACACTCGCCCGATCGGAGCGATTAAAGTACCATTTGTACCTTGGCCTAAATCAGATCGAATGGCTAGGGTTCTGGCCGGGGTAGCTCTGGTCAGTGGGGAGGAGAACCCGCCGCGCTCCAGCTAATAACGCTCGGGGAAGGGGCCGCCGGGGTTCTTGCCAAGTTTTTCGCAACCGAAATTAAAAGTTCCTGGCCGCTGCCGCCGCTTGTCCTGCTCCTCCCATTTTGGCCACTTCCGGTACCGGGCCCGGCCAAGTGCAGCCATTTTGCGTACGCCCATAAATCTATTAAGACAATTTGGCAAAAGGCAAAGCAGCCCAGGAAGGCAATACACACAAAAAAAAAAGCGGAATTGAGAGAAAAAAGGAATCGGAGCCTCGAAACTTTGTCTCCTTTCTCTAGCTTCTTTCCCCTCTGCCTTGAGCTTCCCTTTCACATTTATTTGTATTTTATTTTTGGTAGAACGCATCCTAGTGCCAAAGGAACCGCACAGAATCTGAAACGCAGCAAGGAGGACACAGGGACTTGCGATGGAGGAGGAGGGGTGAGGAGCGAGCGGGCGGAAACGG
Organism: Drosophila pectinifera; assembly: GCA_008042775.1. Taxonomy (NCBI): domain Eukaryota; kingdom Metazoa; phylum Arthropoda; class Insecta; order Diptera; family Drosophilidae; genus Drosophila; species Drosophila pectinifera. The sequence continues at coordinate 26,610 of VNKC01005247.1, forward strand.
ACGAGGAGTATCCAAGGGGACGCAGTGAGGTGAGTGAGGAAAGCAAACAAAAGTAAACATGCCGCCGTATTTTTTAAGTACTGTCAAGGGTATCGCTTGCTATCGTATGTCCTATACACACACACACACACACACCCACACTCCCACACACAGAGCACACACACACACCCCCATGCAGACATACTGATGGGTGATTATATGACGAGCTCATGGAGCTTACTCTGCACGGCTACAAATACGCATTTACTTAACATTTCATTTTTGTTTTTGGGTCGGTATTTCAATATCCTAATATATGGAAAAATCAGATTTAAAAATATTTATAACTTAGCCAAAACAGCCTTAATTTCAAATCGGAAAACGGTTCTGTGTTAGTTTTTATTTGGTTAATTAATCTGCATTTCAAACTTAGGAATTATTAAAAATAAATTTTTTGTCAATTTTTGACAATTTTAATGATGCAACCCCTTATCATTTTTTAAAAAATCGACCAAACTTTTTTTTCTTTGTTTTTTCCATATTTTATTCCTAAAAAATTAAGAATTTAATGGAGAATCGGAATATATACGGCTTTTGGCTGTCATTCCATTTTTGGACAAAATATGCTGTTAAGAAGACATCAAGTATACGCATTTTTGGGTCTTTACATCGGCATTTTTATATCCTAATTTTTGGTCAAATCATTTTTAAGGCATAATTTAATTATTAAATATTTAAGCTTTTAGCGGCGATTCCGAATATAAACGGCATTTGGCTGTCATTCCATTTTTGGCCAAGTTATGCCCTTCAGAAGACATCAAATGCTGATTTTTGGGTCCTTAAACCGGCATTTTTATATCCTAATTTTTGGTCAAATCATTTTTAAGGCAATATTTTATTATTAAATAATTAAGCTTTTAGCGGCGATTCCGAATATAAACGGCATTTGGCTGTCATTTCATTTTTGGCCAAGTTATGCCCTTCACAAGATATCAAATGCGGATTTTTGGGTCCTAAAAAAAAATAAAAATAACCATAACTTGGCCAAAACAGCCTTAATTTCAAATCGGAAAGCATTTCTATGCTGGGTTTTATTTGGTTAATTAATCTGCATTTCAAATTTAGGAATTATTAAAAATTTATTTTTTGCCAATTTTTGACAATTTTAATGATGTAACCCCTTATCATTTTTTCAAAAATCGATAAAAAAATTTTGTCTTTGTTTTTCTCATATTTGATTCCTAAACAATTAAGATTTTAATGGCGATTCGAACAATATACGGCATTTAGCTATCATTTGATTTTTGGCCATAAAAGGCCCTCAAGAAGACCTCAAGCATGCTAGTGCAACTCTACGCAAACTTGTGGTAACCCTGCTGGAGTCAGTCGGCAACCGGATACTGCTGGGGAGAGCGGCGACTCCCTTAAAGACTGCTAAGTGCTGAATAATAAAAGTTCTTTCAGTGTATGGCGTAGCCCGCATCCGGAACCTGAACCAATGCCGAAGCCAAAGCAGGGGCTCTGAAGCTGAAGTTGATTCTGGCGCGGAGTTTGCAGCACTGGGCGGGAGATGGTGAGGTCCTGAGCACTGGATACGAATATATCTGCAGCCTCTCAATACACGTCCTCGCCCAGATATGTAATATTTTCTCCTCTTTCTCCTCTCATCTTTTTTTTGTTTGCAGCAACTTTGACTTGATTTACTCTCACAGCCCAGCCCCCTGCAGCTCACCCCGAGTCCCCCCGTTAGTGTCAACTTGGCGCGAAGTTGCTGGCTGTGACTGCAAGATACTGTCAGTGTCCCAGTGTGCTTCCCCGAACATACAACAAGGAAAAAATACACCCATTCTGCCGCATTCCGTAATAATCTATCAAAAATTGTACGCAAACAAAATGTGATTTGGCTCCATGTGCTGCGCCCCATATCGCCTCGGCCTCTACTTCATTTTTCCTCCCACTGGGCGGGAGGCAGGGGCAGGGGAGAAGTGAAAGGTGAAAGGTTCTGGAGATTTTCCTACTCTGCATAAATTTTGTCTTGGCATTTGGCAATTGCTTATACTGAAAAAAAAGTGTGGAAGAAATTATCGAAAAAAAACTCTTAAAACTTAAAGGGAAAACTTTAAAGTATTAAATATTTTTAATAAGTTTCTTGGAATCCTGAATGTATATTATCATCTAGAAGAAATGTATTAAATTCCCTTTAAATAATTAATTTCTTTCCATGTACGACACATGCAAACATTGGCTGTTTGCCCATCTCAAGATTGTGATTGTGATTGTGATTGAGTCGAGTTGAGATGGCTTGGAGGACGAGGAGGAGTTGCATGCAACTGGTTGAGATTGCATTGGAGACCCGAGCCTGCAATTGAGGTCCTGGGAGTTGCCTGTAACCACAGATTGCTTAACCGCGTCGACTTGGAGTCCCTGGTTGCTCCTTTTGTGCATCGATTCCCGAAAGGAGTCCTGAACAGGTAATTTCGATTAAGTATATGTAGAATGGAGGTGCCCCCAGAGGTGTTGTGGGTCGGAAAAGCCGCTTTACTTAATGGAAAGATGTGGCTCTAGTAGTTATTGCATTATTACTTATTTATTTCTCTCTATTAGGTATTCATTTTATCAAATTGTCTGATTCAAAGAAATTAAATGTAATGTACCATTAAGTGTTTCGTTTCTCGTTCTTCGGGGTTCAAAGCCCTTCTTTGTGTCTGCTCTTTGCGGGCTCTGTTCAATCTGTTGAACTTTGGGCCATAAACAACTTTGAATTAATCGATTCTGATTCGATTTGAGAATCTGACTTTGAATCGCTTTTTAAATCGTTTTTGTTTGAAAGTTTTTCGGCATATCTCTGCTCCTGCCGCTGCCTGTAACCCAGCCTGTAACCCGCTCAATCTGTCACTCAAGCCCTCCCTGGGGGCGACTCTACAACATTACTTTCATGGCACTTTTTTTTTTGTTAGCAAAAGCTACCAAAGTTGAATCGCAACCAGAACTTTTGCCCCCACACATGCATGCCGCCCGCTCTCCTGCGGGTTCGTCTGTAAATTTTCTTTTATTTTATTCAATATAAAATGTAAATTTGTATTATATGATTACCAAGGAGCAGCTTAAAATATAGCTATCTATCTATCTATATATACATTTTCATTGTTACTTCAGCTTTGCTTAAGACTAAAAATTTCATCTAAGCATATTAGGAAAAAATATTATTATTACTTATTATTGTTTAATTAATTTATTTTATTTCTTTATTTTAGTTGTTGCTGCTGCGCAAGCGAGAGGCTGTTGCTTACATCACAGACTTTTGACCGTGCTGTTATGCCGTCACATACAACGATCAGCGGCAATCAGCAGCAGCCCTGTTAATAACCTGTTAATAAAAAGAAAATTTTAAAGCATACTTGAGCTGTCTATTTATTCCTATTGCTCGCGTGGTATTTTAATCTCATCGATATATGGAAATTATAGGAAAAATTAGCTACGAATAGGGATCCGCTGGAAGAGCCCAAATAGGCGCATACTTGAGGTCTTTTTGAAGGCATATCTTAACCAAAAATGGAATGGCAGACGAATGCCGTATATATTCCGATTCGCCATTAAAATCTTAATTATTTATTACTTTGGTCGATTTTTGAAAAAATTATAAGGGGTTACATCATTAAAATTGTCAAAAATTGACAACAATTTAATTCTTAATAATTCCAAAATTTGAAATGCAGATTAATTAACCAAATAAAACCCAACATAGAAATGCTTTCCGATTTAAAATTAAGGCTGTTTTGGCCAAGTTATGTTTATTTTTGTTTTTTTTAGGACCCAAAAATCCGCATTTGATGTCTTGTGAAGGGCATAACTTGGCCAAAAATTAAATGACAGCCAAATACCATTTATATTCGGAATCGCCGTTAAAAGCTTAATTAGTTAATATTAAAATGTTGCCTTAAAAATGATTTGTCCAAAAATTAGGATATAAAAATGCCGAATTAAGGACCCAAAAATCGATATTTGATGTCTTCTGAAGGGCATAACTTGGCCAAAAATGGAATGACAGCCAAATGCCGTTTATATTCGGAATCGCCGCTAAAAGCTTAATTATTTAATAATAAAATGTTGCCTTAAAAATGATTTGTCCAAAAATTAGGATATAAAAATGCCGAATTAAGGACCCAAAAATCGGTATTTGATGTCTTCTGAAGGGCATAACTTGGCCAAAAATGGAATGACAGCCAAATGCCGTTTATATTCGGAATCGCCGCTAAAAGCTTAATTATTTAATAATAAAATGTTGCCTTAAATATGATTTGACTAAGAATTAGGATATAAAAATGCCGATTTAAGGACCCAAAAATCCGCATTTGATGTCTTCTGAAGAGCATAATTTGGCCAAAAATGGAATGACAGCCAAATGCCGTTTATATTCGGAATCGCCGCTAAAAGCTTAATTATTTAATAATAAAATATTGC
>VNKC01005250.1:0-40250 GCA_008042775.1 Drosophila pectinifera
TATAGGGATATGAGTTACGTATGTTATGTGTATTTTGTGTTTTTGGGGTTTTGTTAAAATTTACATTGGAATGCCTCATATTTTCATTATCTTCTTGTTGAGCTACTTGTTTTAGTTTGATCACTGTTGAAATATCGTGTCTTGCTAATGTCATGTACATTCTGTCAGGTAATTTTCTTTGTATTAAACTTTTTGTTGTTTTATTCATTGCTTAAGTGTATAATAAAATTTCGTCCCTGTTACTCTCAAGTTCTAATTTATTACTTATAATTAATTGCTTGTGTTCGATCTCGTTACAAAATTTCCTTAAGTTACCTTGAAAATTAGTGTTAAATAGTCGCTTTAGCAATTCTTCCACAGGAGTCTGGGTTTTTAACTCGTCGATTAAAGCTGTCCTTAGTGCAGACCAGTTGTTGACGTTTAGAATTTGCAGAATCCTTTGGGCATCACCAGATACTTGAAGTTCAATGGCTCCAAATATAAAGCTTGCCTGCCGTTCATTGGTTGTGCTGTATAAACGCAACAGGTAGTCGACTCTTCGCACGAAAGTGCTAAGAGTAGCTGGATCCCCTTCAAATGTTGGAATATTTCGGATATAAGCCAACAATTGGTTCAAGTTTTGTTCGGTTAATTGGCTTGGCGCCAATTGCTGATTGTGGTTAAATATTAGTATTAATAATTTTCGATTTTCTTTTAAAGTTTGTGTTTGGTTTCACTCAACTTTTTGGACTGACCGACTTGGAATTACACAGTAGTCGATTGAAACGTTCACACAATATTTCTCTGCATACAGGTTCTTTTGCGGATCATTTTATAAACACTCACGGCCTAAACGATTAAATTGCTTACTTGTGGGCAATTCCACTAGCTGATCTATCAACTTTATTTTAATCGCAACGATTTATTTAAGATTCTACCGACTGCGCCATTTATGGCCGAAATAATAAAGAAAAAGATTGAGTTTTGATTTTTTATCCGCTTTCCAGCTTATTTATTCAGATTGTCGGTATGAACTAACTCTAGGGTACAGATTTTGTTTGAATGAAGCCTTCGCTTCTTTTCTTATGTTTAAGTATTAGTGATCGCGCGGCGATCTCAACTGCATGGGAAGTTCTTTACATTGCGGACCCCAATGGATTTCGAGGAAGTGTTTTTCTGTATCCAAGCTTCTTAGATTTGTGTATGAAATGCGCGAGAGACTGAAGTGTCATATCAGCGAATTTATTTGGTGAGATAAGATTTTCTGATGGATACGTTACTATATATATATATATAAATAAAATATAGTATATATATATAAATATATTATATGTATTATATACATATATATATATATTCGGAGTTAAAAATATCTTATCTCAATCTAAAAATATTATTTATAGCTTGGGTAAGGTCAATAGGTAAACATGAGGTTTATCCGTTACTTCCTCATATATTCTAAATAGCTGAGTGGGATTTTCAGTGTAAATTTGTCTAGCTAAACATTTAAATTGAAGTTTGTCTCTGGGATTTTTTAAAGCGATGTTATATTTTATGTTTAAAAAAATATCACTGATAAATTTCTAAGATGGGATCCTTTTGTAAATAGTTCACATACATTATTATTAAAGGCTCCCATTATTAAGATGTCTTATATTAAATTACAATTTTTTCTTTTCTTGGACGTTGATGCACTGCGGTCAATACACTCAAGTGGCCCTTCGATACCAAGAACGTGCTTGTTAGGGTAAGGTGTTATGAAGGGGCGAAAAAGGAAGTATAGATAAAGGAATGCGAGGAAACTATGCTACAACAAATAGTCTAATAGCGCACTGCTCGATTGCTTGCTTGCATGTGTACTAAGTGGGTTAGGATTAATGTTTTTAGTTTAGGAAGGCTATCTATAGATGATGTTGTGTGGTACAAATCATTACAATTTGCACATAATACTCTAAAGGGTTCATGCATTTCGTAAGAAGTTACAAGGTACGTGAAAATTTAGCTGACCTAATAGGTCAGTACTCTCCACTTCACTACGGATTAGGTTATATAAGAAAGTGATGCCTAGCATCGTTCTACGGTTTCCTAAAGAAGGTAGGTTAATAGGAGAAGTCTATTGGAATAGGAGGGTAACCTTAAGTTTACATCCCAGTTTAAGCCGCGTAGAGCGAAAAGTAAAAAGTTCTTTTGAACTGATTCAATGCTTTTGCTATGAACATCCCACTGGGGACTCCAAACTCAGGATCCATACTCTAGGATAGGACGGACTAACGAAGTGTATAAGTTCTTCGTAACATAAGGGTCATCCAAGCACACCCCTGGCTTTATTCACCATGCACGAAATATGATCAATGAACTCAAGTTTAGGATCTAGGCGGACACCCAAATCGTCAATTAGAGTGATTCTTTCCAAAGAGCAACAATTCAGCGTATAAATCTCAAGCTTTAGAGTAACACGTGAGAATGTCATCATCTTGCACTTGGAGTCGTTCAGGTTTAATAAGTTTGTACTGCACCATGTTTGAACACATGAAAACATATGCATTTAGTTAGTTTTCGATTGTATCAGGGACACCATTATAGTATTCGATATTATTGAAATTTGGTTTAGCAAGCTCTGCACCATAAAACCAAATAGTTCAATCAACTGAAATGCTTAGCAAGTCATTCCTTTTGTTTATCAGATTTTCTAAAAATGTGGTTTTACGGTAAACGGATGTATAAATTGTTTTAACACTTTGTAAATATTTTAAATATAAATATATATATATAAATACTTTAAATATGTAGATTTAGTTTGGCAAATTATTTTTTATTCGTTTTATTATTATATAATAATATTAATATGATAAAACTTATGTGTTTTTCTTATAACAATGTTTTTCTACACAGTTCTTTTAAATATCGTCGTTTCCAAACCACTTCCTAAAAAATCCAGTTTTCATAAGATGTAGTTGCTTACGTTCTTATTTAAACTAAGATTTTAAACAAATGAGTTGCAATTACAATAAACATAATAATTAGAATTTTCTAAAATTACAATTAGGTGAAATAAATTATTTATTGCACATCGATGATCTATTTTTTTATGAACTATTATATACAATTAGTGCAAAATGTTGGGTATAAAGCTAAACTTTTTCCTATGTCGATATCAATTATGTTAGTTGATAAATACTTAGCTTAAAATAAACGCTTAATTTCAAGGTGCAAGTATTTCAGCAAGGCTAGTATTTTACCTTCTGAACAATCCAGACCATTTATTTATTGTCGATGTATGTTTTGCTGTCTAAGTATCATTGTCCAATTCCTTTTAAGTGATATGGCGGTTTAAAATGATAAAAATTTGGTATTACTGGTCCTGGACTTATTTGTTATTTCCAAGCAGATATTAAAAATCAACTTAAACACTAGAGTTGCGATCGACTATGTTCATGATGACTTGAGATTTCTAAATAAACTGAATATTGTAACGTTTCTTATCCCTTTATATAGCAGTCGATCTGATATACCTCATCATTTTAGTCAATGATTTCTATAGAAATAGATTCTCTTCAAGCAAAGCGGAATAAAACCATCAGAAGAAAGCTGGATCACGAAGTCTTTTTCGGCATTGAATATTATGTAGTTCATAATTTAAAGTTGAAATGCGGTCTATCAACAACTCGAAAATTCACTCCAATTGTCTGGATGCAGCAAAGCAAGCATAATTTGATTCGATTAGAAAAATATGAGTGCAAATATTAACTTATAAAGAGTATATTCAATTGAAACTAGGTCAATACGACTTTTTAATGCCTGCACGCAAATTTCTTGCGACTTACTTTTTAAAAACGGATGTCAGTGCTCCGGTTCCTGCAAAACGTAAATTTCTTGCGATTTGAAAAATGGGCAAGTATTTCTTTGTGAAATTAAAAATGCTTTTTTCAATATTAAATCGGATTTTATTTGCAAAAGAATAAAAATAGTTGACTCGTTGGTCTATTGGCGATTTTTCCACACCATCAGTATTAGGCATTTATTTAATAAAAAATCCTTTTCTAATCCCACCTCGAATTCTGAAAATAAAAATGTTGGCATCTGCAACAACATGTTGCGATTGTAATGCGAGTATATATGTGAGCATTTTAACAGAACTTTGATAAATCGTATGTACAGAACTTTTAGTTTACAAGCCCATATAAATGGATTAATATGTTTCAAAATCTAACTAAAGAATATAATAATTCTTATCATCGAACTATACAAATGAAACCCATAGATGTTTGCAATGAAAATAAAGAGTTTATTTTGAAATCGATTTATGATATTCCAAAACCATTTCCAAAACATATATATATTTTATATTTTCATATTTTGTTGAGACAAAGTTCAAATATCTAAATTTAAGGGAATACTTATGAAAGAATATGAACCTAATTTTACTCCAGAAATTTTCAAAGAGTGTAAAGTTAAATGAACTTATCCTGTTACATATGAACTTGGGAATTATTAGAGTAATTATATTAAAAGTTCATTTTATGAGCTGGAGCTCAAAAAGGCCCCTTTCAGAGTCGCCACAATAGTATTTAATCCCCAAGGAGGGGAAGGGTTACATTTATGTTTTCATAATATTATTATTAAGATTGTTATAACCCCACGGAGGGGAGGAATTTTCTAAACATTTAAATTTAATAAATATAAGTCAAACTCTTAATAAGTAATACGCCCTAGCCTCTAAATAGAGGGGTGTTAAAAAAGAGAGGGAGAATGGGACATGTGAGTGCGGGATCAGCAGCATCGACACATATTTACATGAAAGGGCTGTCGATGGCGGTGCCTCTATCGAAAAGATAAGCAGATCAAATATTTGCACGGTCATTGCCACTTGCACTGTCATCGATGCCGCCGCTGGTGACTGCGCTGTCTCGTACGGTCAAAGGGAGAGACAGAGGTAGAACAGAAGCTTGACATGACCACCGACAATCCGTGGCGTACGTGCAGGCGCTGCCAACGGCCGACATAGGAGAGAGGGAGAAAGGGAGGTGCAATCTGGCCTGTGACTCGCTCACACCACCAGCAAGGGAACTTCCAGGGAGAGTTGAAAGGAGGGATAATCGAGTCGACGACTGCGCTGCCGCGACCAGCTAACAAGAGAACGGAGCGAACTCTCATCATTCTGCCACTGGAAAGAAGACAGCAGAAGCGGAAATCACATGACCGCGGCGGCAAACGAAGAAAAGTTGAGCGGAGCGGCAAGGGAGTCTGGGAGAAACATTTAAGGGAGTCGGACGCGATCGGCATCGCGATAAGACGACCAATAAACATTGTGCAGTCATAAAAAACTGAACCGTAATTTAACTGCAAACTCTGGGTCCTACCGAGTCCGTAGTGAAAGTTAGCTTAGCTAGACACCCTGGATTCCACTGAGTCGACGGCTAACTGTTGTTCGTACCGGTCGTAGCTTATCTGGAAACTAAGTTCCTCCGGGTCAAGAGGTAATCGTAGTTTGGAAAGAGGTTCAAGTCCCCACCGGATCTATAACGACCCTGTAAGTCGACAGTCATGACACTCGGAGTAGACCGAGATATAAGGTCTACAATTGATCGTAATATAGCTCGTCCGACCGAATTTAGCCCTTCTCCTGTCAAGATCAGGACATAATTTGCGGAACCTTAGGGGTTCTCCTGGCCACTCTGGACTAGAGGTTTCTGGGTTTCGTCGAACCACTAGGATCGTTGGTCTTCGAGACACTTGCACTTCCCTCGACACGAACTGTCAGAATCTAAAGGCCGAGCCCGAGACAGCAGCTCCTCGATACAAACGCCAGCCCTGGATCCCCACCTTCGAAGTGCTTATACTCGCTCAACTCGCCTACACGGTCCACTGAATTACTATAAATATTCTGTGGAGCTTCTCAGCTTTTAGCAAAAAAATACTAGCGGTCGCCAATCATCGTCTGTGTTCCAATACAGCTCCGATCGCCCAACCCAACGCTTTACAAACCAACTGAAGTTCAGAATTTGGCGCCGGAAAATACAGAAGTGCGGCTTTTGCTACGCTTTGCTTGCATGCTTCAAATGCTGTGAGAAGCTCTGGAGTCCACTCAATTTTGCTTTGGTCGTTCTTTTTAACGTCTTTTAACAGCTCTGACAACGGTGCCTGTATATGCGATGATAGTGCTAGGGATCTGCGATACTAGTTGATAACGCCTAAAAACCGGCCAAGTTGGCTGATGGTATCAGGACGTTCGTAGTTTGGGATGGCATCTATGCGATCCAAGGGTGGTTTAATGCCGTGCTCGTTAATTGTGTTGCTGAGGAAGATTTCTTGAGACTGTCCAAGCTGACAATTGTTAAGGTTGATGTTTAGGCCAGATGATGAGATAGATGTTATTCATGCTCGATTGCTGACGAGGACATTTTAAGTCCATGCCTCAAAATATGTTGTCCATAAATCGTTGGAATGTTTGAGTCGCATTTTTTAATCCGAAATGAATGTATACTCAATGAGGCCGAAAGAAGTGCGTACAGCTGTTTTTTGAATGTCGCTTTCTGCCATGGGAATTTGATAGTAAGCCTACTATGCTAGCCAACTATTACGAAATCATCGTTGAAATAATTTTCTTTGCATGAAATTGCTCGGAAAAATCGGGAATGATAGCTACGGGATAGAGATCTGGTACTGTCATTGCGTTCAGCTTATGACAATCTCCGCACGCCCGCCAGGCCCCGTCTTTTTTGGTCACCATATGGAGTGTGCTAGACCAAAGGCTCTTTTATGGACGGCATGTGCCTTGCTCAATCCGGAATAGTATTTCCTTTTCGGCAGTGGTAAGTTTCTGACCGGATAAGTGTCGTGGTCGATCAGCAAAAGGTGGTCCATTCAATATAGTGGCATACATCATTTTGCTTGGTTGTCCTATTAGATGTCATTGTTACATCGATAAATTAATTAAAAAGTTATCGAAGTTGACATAACCTGCTCCATGGAAATGGATATGTTTTTCGCTTGTGCACGGCATGCGGGTGTTGAAAGGCCGGTGATCGAGTCAATAAACTGTTGGTTCTTGAAATCGACAAGAAATATGCGCCCATGATTGCAGTATGGACCTCCGCGATCATGAATGGCCAGGTTAAGTTTCGACGGAGATCCAAGTTCAATTTAGTGACGTACTTTCCATAAGTGTGAATGATTATCTGGTTCGCTGCATGAGGAATCGAATGTGAGATGTGCGATCGGTGACGTGGAGTCGCTGCTCCTGTGTAACAGCTGGTTGAGCTGTATTCTCGCTGGTGATGCTATGGCTGTCGCTGACCAGCGTGTCGGGCGACAGCTCATTTAGTTTAACGACTGAGAGCGAGCACATGGTAGGCGACCCTTCCGAGCCTTGTCACCAAAACATTCGTGGTAAAAATACATATTGCTCTGGGATCCCAAATTTTGCTGATTGTAATTTATGTAATAGGCTGCGGGAGCGTCCGTTAGACTGTGGGCGCTTGACGTCCTTCTGCAATATGTCAAATTTTTCCGAAAGCAAACGCAGACTGTCAAAGAGATCTTTCCACGGGCTTGCAGCACAAGCCGCATAGATCGACTTGTTTACCAAAGGCATCGAATCACTGCCGATTGCAAAGGTCGCATTGGCAAGAAATATAGCTAGAATTATGTTCTGGCTGCAAGGATCCGGAGGTAGACATCACATGTTGTCCAGAGGATCTTAGAGGAATTTAAACCAGTGGCAACTCCGCCCTAAAGTAGTCTGCGTAATTTCGATTCTGGAGATTCTGAAAATTTTTGCAGTAAGCAACTTTTACTGGCTGCAAGCTTCCTTTCAGTTGGTGGTCGAGTAACCAGATAATACAACCAAAACAGCATCCTCCTCCAGATGAAGAATCACAAGATCGAACTTGTCGGTGTCGTTATCGATCTGGTGCAAGCGAAATGAGCGTTCAACTTGAGCGAGCCACAAGTTCGGGTTGCCATAAGCGAATTTCGGCAAATGTATGGTGGTACGTATGTGTGTGCGTTGCGCCTCATCCCTGTTTGGCGGTATACTGATTAACACTGATAAATGGTCTTCCTCGTTGAAAATCAGACGTATCCCCTGTAAGTTTCGCAAATAGTATTGTGGTCTTAACATGAAGTGCGCTTCAGTGGCTTCTCGTAACGTTCGTGCATGTGTATTAGCGCGAAAATTGTACGTGCGAAAACTTTGAAAAAGATAAATTAAAGCGTGATTGAAGTTTTACAGTTTTTTTATTCGTCGGGGTCACCAATTTGCCGAGGTATATACTCTTTATTTAATGATGAATTTAATGTTAATACATAATACGTCTTTCGTTAACGTTATCACGCTCGATCGACCAGGAAACACTGATGCCATTGCTGTCAATCAGTTAGACGACTGCTCAAACTTAGGTGGTGCCAGATATTTGCGCTTTCACATCCCTACTTCTTGTGGCACCCCTATCGGATGTTTATGTAACTAAACCGGGTGTGTATCTAAATATATTTTTTCCCCTTTTTGCGATCATCAGGTATGTTTCTAGATTTATTATTTACCCATACTTCAGATCTTCTTGAGTAGGTGTCTAGAATATAATTTTTCCCCTATGTGCAATGCTCGCCGATCGAATGGTGTTCTTATCATTATTTTAAACCTATGTATATAAACACTTTAACATAATTAAAATCTGCTGTGCTGGTGCACAGATTAAAAAAATCGAGTAATATTCACGTTGAACCATATATTTTTAAATATATTAGAGCATTTATACAATTTAGATAAGATAAATATTGAATGGGACTCAATCAACATTTTGAATACTATATAGATCAATAATTTATAATAGTATAATTGTGCTTACGACATTTATATGTGATCTGGAAGTGGTAGTGGAGTGGCCAGAGCCGCCAGAAGTGGTCTCAACTATTAGTCTCTGTCTCTCCCTCTTAAAATATACTAAAAGGAGTATTCGATTGCAGCGTGAGTACAAACAGGCGGTCACTCACTAGCTAATTCAGTCGCTCTCGTTTATCGCTGAGATTTGTTAAATTTAAGCAACTACCGTCGAATGTGAATAAACAAAATTCAAATATTAATAAAGCCAGTTTTACAGCTTTAATTGAAAACAGGACACTGCATTTGTATATTTATATTTTAGTAAACTAGTATATTAATATATTAGTAATCTTTAACAATATCATATTTTCTACCTCTGATTGACCTGTAAAATAATAATTTTGAAAATGAATGTCTCCTTTTATTAAACATTGACCATGGTCAGCGAGGTTTATTGTGTTTAAGATTTTTTGTTTTGTGTTTTTTATTTATATTTTTTCTTGATCAGTGTCACCAGCCGTTTAGCCATGTTCGCCTGTCCGTCCTTGTGAAACAAATGATCTCAGAGAGTAAAAGAGCTAGAGCAACCAAAACTAATATTCATATTTGTTGCAGGTAGATAAAGTTTATTTTAAAATTTTCCAGCGTGTTGACGAATGGTCGCGGGTTCGAGCCCTGGCCAGGAAACTTATTTTAAACGATTTTTTTTTGCCTATTAGATTGTTTTTTTTTATTATTATTAATTTTTTTTTTACATAGATATAAGTATAATTAAATAACAAATGTATCAAATTAATTTCGATTGTAGTCAGTGCACATGTCAAAAGTCAATGTGAATATTAAGAATTATGTAAAGAAGTAAAATAAATAAATTAAGTTCTACAAAAAAATTTTAAGTATATATGTTACGTCGACGCAGACCTCTAGGGTACACACCCATAGCTTTATCTTTCGCGGCCGTTGTCGTATTAAGTAGTGATTCATTACTATAATAAAATACTGTTTTTCTTTTAGAAAAAATTATGGTTAATGCCATTGAATTCTTCCCTTTTTTATTCGTTCGTAAGTCTTTGGTAACGGGTATCTCGTAGTCGAGCTTACAGTACTTTACTTTTTATTCGACTGCATAATTCTTACTTAATTCTCTTTGTATTCCGTTCTTGTTTCTTATTTTATGTATTTATTTTTAATTAAAGTTATCTTACATGTAAATAAACTACATCATGAATCGTCTAGTTGGTATTCGTCCTTTTTGCTTCTATCTTATCCTTATTCAGTTGTCTGTGGCGCTCGCCTCCAGTCTGATGTAAGTAAGTCCTCTTTTTGCCGGGTTCTCCGACGGTGCTCGTCGATGCAGACAACTGGGTGCACTTATAGATGAGTTTTTTACAGCTAACTGGGTACACATACAGATGCGTGGGCCATAGGTGTTGATGGTAGGATCTGGCGAGCCTCTTACAGGTGTTGGATTTGATTATCGGTTGATGCTGAGCAGCCAATGGGGTTGTCTTACAAGTGTTATTTTGAGATATTTCTGCGGACAGGACCCAAACTTTGGACGCCAATTAATCGCTATTTACTTCGTGTTGTAAAAAAATATTTTTCTGGCTTGTAAGTCCCTTTTATATTTAACAAAATTTAGAACTTAAGTTTATACCCTCAGCCCTTTCGCTGCCTCTGCTGGATGGACCAATTCTTTTTGTGTTAACTTATACAGATACATACGACCAGAACGAAACTTCACGGTGTATATTTTAGATTACTGTTTTCATATCTCTTACATGAAAAATAATATTTATTGTTTATTATTCTTATATTGAAATAGTTGCCCTGAAGATGGTTGCCGATGCGCAACCGAAATATATATCAATGTTTACCCCTACTTAACAAAGTTATTTAACCGAAAAAATATGTAAGGAAGTAGAAAAGCTACAGTCAAGTGTAAGCATTGACTGGGTGAAATTAAAATACACATGGACATTAACTTAAATTTAACAGGACGGAGAATAGAAGGAAATGTTGACAAATGAAGAAAAATGTTGCTAGAAACATGTTAAGCAACATGTTGGTGTTGTCAACTCAAATGTAGATGTTGCAGAAGCTCACCGACTTTAATGTTTTTAATAATAAAATAATCTTGATATGCGTGCAACAGATGTTGTCACATGTTGTCTCCAAATTTTGTAGCTCTTGCTCTTATAGTCTCTGAGTTCTGTTGTTTCACTGATGACCGGCTGATGACGCCGGTCAAGAATATATACTTCATAGGGTCGGAGATGTCTACTTCTGCCTGTTACATACATTCTCGGTTAGCACTAAGTTATGATACCCTTGTACCCTATGGGTACGGGGGATAAAAATATAAAAATAAAAATAGGTAATACAGAAACAAAAAGTTTAAATTCAAAAAGTAAAATACTTAAATGAATTCAAAAGCGTCCAGAAAACTACATTCACTGTGGTACATACATATGTGGTAACTAAAAACTGTATCGTATATGCGTTCAGCAGCTCTGCTGTTTGAATACGCCCAATTAATACGTGTATTACAATTGATTGTGATCGTGGTTTCTGAAATAAATTCTTTAATTTCTGTAAATAATAAAGAAACCTAAATGATATTTAAAAACTGCTATTCGTACCCTGCGGTAAAACAGCTAATTACAGACCGAATAATATCGCTAACTTGAGCAGAGACTAACATTTTTAAGAGATTTTTAAGAGATTTTTTGGAAATCGAATATCGTTTCGTTAAAGTACTTGGAAGCCTCAACGAAACATAGGAAGGAAGACTAAAACCCAATGTGACACCGCAAGCTTTGTGTGTTATGAAACACCGCATTATCGTTAGAACTGTTAAGGAGGCAGTTAAAGTGTGAATTTAATAACTTCATGTACCTTACGCTGGCAAGCTCTTGCCCTACAACTGAGTGACGGTAAGCTCTCGAGGGGATAAATTGTCTAACTATAATGCGGTCAAATGCACTTGTGCACTTAGGTTCTACACTTTCATCTAAGAATTTGATCAAAAGAACATGTGGGGCTTTTGATTAATTTATATATATTTCCATAAGGATGCCTGACGCATGTTCGGTATCTATGTGGACCGTCATCATATATTTTACAGTGGTTTATTGATTGAACTTCTAAATTTAATAATAGCTGACTTGGTCCGTTCCCTGATAAAACCACTGCAATTGAGCTGAGGATTAAAATGACTTATTAAGGACCTCGTTTTCTTTATCTTTTTCGATATCAGCACCTGACCTACTAGTCAGTTGAATCCCGATCCAGATTCAGTAATTGCTGTCTAGGCTGGAGCATTTGAACTTTGTAAGTAAGCGTTGTCCTGAGTAAAAAAACCAAGTGCCGGAAATAAATTTGTGACCTATATGCTGCAGCCTTTGATGTTGAAGTTAGCCCTCATGATCCGTCTGGAATTGGATGTCCATATTGGCTTTGCATTAATTAAGTGTGTTTATTATGAGTGTTAACTTTAATGTCTGCACTTGTAATCTTCACAAATGCTTCATTAATTGAAAATATATGTCTTATTTTGTGTATTTCGCTGCTGTGTTGGCAAATTTTAATTTTAACAACCAGCAAACGTCAGCGACAGCTACCACTTCTCCTATGAACCACACAGAAACCTGATCCCGCCAATGCCGGAAATGTTTGCTATTGCTGCCAAAAAAGCCAAAACCACTCGGCTGCGACAAAGAAGCGGTCAATGAGCAGCTTTCGAGCAAATGCATCAAGTTATGCACGCAGTGAAGCGGATTCCGACTTCGCGCACGGCCTGGTCGTCCATTCGACGCCCGATCGTTGGCCTACAGAACTTTGCCATCTCGGAAAACGTCATCAACAGGTGATCACCGCACAGCTGTTCGGGAAGAAGGAACAAGTGATTGTAAGCGATTTCAACACCATCAATTTGCACATCCAGTTTACGGAGACGCAGCTGACCCAGAACTGCCAGAAGCCACCTATATGTCTGCAAGTACGTTCGCCATATGGCAGTTTGGACGGTACCTGCAACAATCCTCAGCCGCGGCGATCCCCGTGGGGCGCCGCTGGACTGTCGATGAACCACCTGCTGCCCTCCGTCTACGAGGACGGCATTTGAACACCACGCGGCCAGCAGCGGAGTACCATCAGTGTGGGAGTGAATTCTGATATCACTCTGCTGCTGGGCGCTCGCGAGATATCACGCTCACTGCTTTCTGATATCGATCGTCGACATCCGATGTAAAATATCCTGGTAATGCAGTTCAGACGGGTTTTATCCCACGATGTTGCTCAATCTTCTTATGTGCAACTAGAAGGATGGAAACGATGGAAGTCTCTGAGCCCGCAAGAACGTCACTTTGCATGTCTGCCTCTCCGGTTTACGGATTCAGTGGGGAGACTTCCAGCGGCCTAAGATCCTTCCAAAGCGGTCGACTGCGTATGCTCAATGATTTTGGACGCGATCTGCTGCCTTTAACAAACGATAGGACTGCCTGTCCCAGCGAGGAAGCCGGCCAGACATGGTCACTCAGGAGATGGACGGACCAATCAAACCATTTCGAACTCTCTGGCTCGCGAGCACTACCGTGTTGCGGATGAACTGAACCAGCTAGATCCGTCGACAAGCGACGAGTGGCTTTTCCATGTGGCTGAACGCATCGTTATTGCTGAGATGCAGCACTTCACGTACAACGAGCTTCTGTCCATTATCATTAGACCATTGCATCAAGGCTATGCCAGGGACTACAATATTGATGTTAGTCCAGCGATAATTAACGAGCCAGTGTCGACGCCAAGGTCCACAGGAGGAGCAGGGTCACATAGATGAAGTGGTCAATATACTGAATGTGATGTTCAATCCTTCTTTCAAGCCGACCATCCTTGTAATCAATTATACTCTTAGATGATCCCACTTGCCTGCTGTTAATTTAAATGCCTGGAGCACTTAGGTTAATATTAAAAATTAATTTTAACTTTATTTTTTACGTTTTTTAAACTGTATTTACATTAATAAAAAAAAAAAATTTTTTATCGTAATTTGGGCTAACTAGACCTTGAGATAGGAAATTTTCAAAAATTTTCAAATGATGTAGTGTCAGAATCAAAGAAAATTAATAGTTCATTATCTTCAGCCAATGGCCGAAGATGTATATGGCATATGAGAGTAAGGAATACCAAAGAGACAAAAAAGATACACCTCACTTCACGCATAAACAAATGTACTTAATTGTGCTTCTGGTAATCAATATACTGAGCAAGATCAGTATTCGTTACGTCTGTGGTGATGAATTAGTAAATAAAAGCTATTACAGAAGGAAGAGTCCATTAATTTTCGAAGTCCACAGACATCTTTCAGCCAAAAAATTCCATGAATATCAGGCGAACCTCTATGTTGGAACTCAACACGCCAATAGTATCTGACAACATGAGGATTCCCGAAAACGCCGGCTTGCTTCCTCATTATCTTTAATAATTGGCGATACCGATAATCAAAATGCCTAGCACAAGTTACAGGATCTGACCTAATCAAACGCACTTTTTCGCTAAAAATTTAAGACCTCACCTTCTGTAACTTCTTTCCTATTAACAGTTACCTTCAATAACATTAACGACTCCGTTCACCTTGTTTCAGCAGCCGATAAGGTGATGAAAAAGGGGGGCAGACCGAACTGGCGGATCATAGCCATAACATTTTTATTTTCTGTTTCCCAGTGAGCAGGAGAGCATGAACACCTTTCAGAACTCTATAGCCTTCATCGTGGCGAATAATAATTTCTAAATGCTTTTCATTAAGAGCTTTAGAAGCGCAGGAGGCGCTCTGTTTCCTAAGACAAGTGGTAGAATTACTACGAATCTGGATCATAATTATTAATATTTTGTCAATTCGACAACCTCTTCTACGTGCATTCCGAAACTCAGATCTAACTATTATGGAGAAAGTAAGTGAAGAGGGTCTTTTCTTGCCAGCATAAATTGTTGAGAATTTATAAATGGAACAGTGTCGGTTGTATAAGACGACAATCACTGTTCGCTTACTACTACACCATGCTTTCTATAAAGCTCTGTATTAACTAAATACGTAATTGCGTCAGCTATTTTTAAGGCTAGAAAAGCTTCTTCCATGAAATCATGATTATATTCCATTCTGCGTTTGTGGTGAAGCTGCTTTATGAAAAGCACGTGGGAGGTACTACAGCTCCTTTGATTGCACTATGACGCACATGACCTAAAGACTTCATATTCATAAAAGGAAGAAGAGAAGAAATCAGGCGTTCCTCTAACGAAGTAATCTTAATTTTGCTGCAACGTGTTTTGCACAAAGATAAGGAATTGTAGATGAAGGGATCTGACGATCAACATTTGAAATACCGACAATAAAAAAATTAAAGCTTGAGGGTACTTGGTGGGGAAACAAATGGCCTTTACATGATGGTACAGCTAAACAAGTTTATTAAAAGACTGTATTAGAGTTTCTAAAATGTAGGGCGCTCCCTAATATGCGTCTCTCAACATTTGTCTGTCTAACTTTCTTCGTTTGTCCTGTACTGTGTATTCTGTCTGCGACTTCGTCTACGTAACGTATCAGCCTGCTGTTCAGGCTGTGTAAAAGCTGAGTCTGTTCATTGCCTGCTGGATCGTTTTGTAGTTTAAGACCCGCCTACGGCTACGCCTAAGGAAACCCCCTTGCACAAGTACAAGAAACCACCTAAAGCACACACGCACTCGAAAAAAGTTATACAAAAATTAAAATAGATTTAAACACACACACATAGACACACATACTCAGTGGTCTTCAACGGTCTCGCAGGTGTTTAAGTCGCGATTATTCAATAATTTCATGCATATAAAAACAATAAGAACAAGAACAACATCGCGCATAAATGCATCCAAATAGAACTTACTAACCATTACTAATCAAACATTCATATTTATAATAATTTTTCTCAACTAAAATTATGTTTTTAAAACTATTAGTTAACTTAAGTCTCCCAAAACTTGACGACGCACCAACACTCGTTCGATAGCAGTCAACGAATGAAAGGTTTTGGCTCTGTTTAAGAAAATGTAAAGCGATCTGCTATCCCTTCACACATTTTGTTCTTGTTCCAATGAAAAAGAGCATTTTTTATTGCATAAAATGTCGAAGGTATTTGCTGTGACAATAGCCGCCAAATGTATAATATTAGGTATGGCCTAGAGATTTGAGTGCCTCGTTAAGTTAAAAATATAATTTGTTTGCAACAATTTAACGAACGTGATATGTGTGCATTGAAGGAAAGTTTAGCTGGAGACTTTGTTAGATGGTTTTAATTCAAATATTTAAAATGGCTTTAATGACTATATACACAAAGGGTAAACATTTCTTAAAATTCTGTTTATTTCATTTTATTTAATTTATAGTAATTTTTTTAACTTAACATTTATTTAAGGCACAGTGTGAGTGCGTTACTAAATTTGTAGTACTATATCATATCGCTTTCTTCTTTCAAAGTGAAAGGTTGTGTTTTTGTTTTGCGCTTCGATTTTGTGTAATCTTTAATATAAACCACCGGGGTTTCATTCATTAAAAACTTCTATATTGTGTTTATTAAATATCCCGTTCACTTCGCGTGTGCATGCAACCTTTTTATTTTGTGTATTAATAATCATATTGACATTATTAGTTTGTGTTGTGATTGCTTGCTTTAGCATTTTTTGCATTCCTCTTTCTGCTTTATCCGTTACGCCGCTGCTGCAGATATACGGCTTTAATCCCCCGCTCTCTCTCACTCTCTCTGCACGAACCCGCTCTCTCGTTCTTCTCCCGCACCTCACTACTCTCTTGCTCTCCTCCCTCACGTAATTGGTACAGTGGTAAGTCGTTATAATGACCTAGAACATATTCTGTGCTATTAAATCCTGCAGGAAGACTATTTCTGCAAAGGAGCCTAGTATCGGTTGCTGGCTTTGTGACAATATAGTGTACGCTAAGTGCATTGATTGTAGGGGCCGGACGGTCGGTACATTTTCTAAAAACATTGACTTGCGCTACTGCTGCGAGATTTGTCGCGACGTTGAAAGAGAAATGATGACTTTTATGCTGCAAACCCAAAGTGGTTTTAAAGAGCTGTTGATTAGTTTTCATAAAACTAATAATATGCTCTCAGCGCTGGATTCTCAGCTAAATAAGCTATTGAATGAATCCCGCTGTTGGCTTGCATAATTTGGGCGAATCCCTACAAGTAGTTGCAAGTTCTCAATCGCAGACTCCATCGGCACCGCCCTTGACCCCATTATATTCAACCCCAATTATATTGAGGTCAGGGGCAATAAAAGATTCGGTATCCGAATGTGCCGTGGGAGAGGCCGAACCGCTGGTTATATCCGTAGTGTCCGCTGAGGGTTCACATTTAGCGACCCAACAGAACCCAATTCATAAAATTCCCCAAGGTTCCAAGCCCGGACTACCGGTCGAATTTGGTAATACTGTTAACCAGTCAGTATTAAAAAAAAAACCTAATAGCTATTCCACCAAGGAAACAGATATTCGTTTCTCAACTTTCCCCTGCTCAAACATCTAACGATGTAATCGCCTATATTCAAGGCAAAACTAAAGCCGAAAAAAATAAAAAAAAGGTGGAAAAATTCAAATTTTCTTATGCTAGGGATAATATAAATGTCCAAAACGAACTCTTTGACACGATATGCTCTGCAAACTTCTGGCCAGAGTTTGTTGTTGTTAAAGAGTACGAAGCAAAGAAAAAGAAAAAACGTCCTTTTGGAATAACTCTTCCAAAGCCAGTTTATCATTGTGCCGTCTACGTCTTCCTCTTCAAAAAACTAGAAAACTCTCTCCTCAAGAGGCTTAAGTAGTAAGCTCCCTAAATTGTATTCTGATAGTCTTTCGTTTACATCCCAGGTGATTGTATTCACAGAAACTTGGTTGCAGCCGGAGATCCTTAGCTCCGAAGTTTTTCCAGCTATGTACACAACTTACAGGCTGGATCGGCCTTTCCTCATTGCGGTTGACTCCAACCTCACGCCTAAATTAGTTACTTTCGAGGAAAGCAACGATGTTGAATTCCTTTGTGTGAAGCTATCAATTCATGGTAGTTTCGTTTTTATTACATGTTCCTACATTCCTCCATTGTCGGAACTCCCTATTTATTGGAACCACCTTTCCGCCATCTAATCGGTGTCAAATAGACTTTCGGATAGGGACCAATTAGTAGTTCTAGGTGATTTTAATATCCCTGGAGCTATTTGGTCCTCCAATGAATCCTCTAATATGCTTTCAACTACAGCACAACGCGATATTATTAGTGGCTTGTTCGACATTTAGCTGCCTCAAGTCAACTATGTTCGAAATTCCTTAGATCGCTTGTTTGATTTCTGCTTTGTCTCTGATCCGGGAAGAGTCAGTTTGGTAAGGGTGGTGCCACTGACACTACCTGAGGATCCATATCATTCTACTTTTGATATGACTATCGATATTGGGATTGCAATGGAGAATAAGACTCATTGGCCAGCTAAGAAGGTACACTGCTTTCGCAGGGCTGACTTCGGGCGGCTGAAAAACTTCATCTCTGAATTTAATTGGTCCGGTCTACATGTGCACTGAAATGGTTGATGCCATGGATATTTTTTATAATGCCATGAATTCTTTTTTTAAAGAATATAATCCCTTTCTTTATCCGTCAACCTCAAACAAGCCTCTATGGTTTAGTAAAGAGTTGATTCGCCTCAAAAATATAAAGTCCAACTTCTTTTCAAAATTTAAACGTTCAGGATTTCCAGCTGTTCTTTCTCGCTTTTTAGTGTCTCGGTCTAATTTCACCGTGCTTAACGCGCAGTGTTACAAAAACTATTTGACTCGTTGCAGGATTCAGTTCTCGCAGGACCCAAAATAGTTCTATAATTTCGTCAACACTAAGCGTAAACTTATTACACATCCTTCCTCGCTCTCATTTGAAAATACAACAGCAAACAAGGATCAGGCAATTGCCGATTTTTTTGCTCAGTTTTTTCAAACAACCTAAATCAGACTTATTCTTATACCATGACCAAATCGAACCTAATCTTCAGTCCTATTTTAAACGAAAGCTCACTTCTTTTGGATCTTCAACGTAAACGGTTTATTCACCGGGTCCCGATGGAATACCAGGCTGTGTGCTTAGGTATTGTGCCGAGGCCTTGAGCAATCCCCTTCTAAAATTGTTTACCTTATCCTTAGATACCTCAAAATTTACCGTTATTTGGAAGGAATCATTCGTTATTCCTCTCCACAAAAAAGGTAGCCAATTGAATGCTAACAACTATAGAGGAATCTCCAAGTTGTCAGCCATTCCAAAACTTTTCGAAAACCTAATTACTCCCCATTTACAGCTTTAAATCTGTAATCTCTCCATGCCGACATTTATTAAACATAGATCAACGACAACTAATCTTCTGGAGCTCATATTTTTCATTATAATGGGCTTCCAAAAAAATTCACAGACAGATGTTATTTATACTGACTTCAGTAAAGCATTTGACTCAGTTCGCTTCTTGTTAGGAAACTCGACCTCCTGGGTTTTCCTGTTGATCTTTTTAGGTGGATCTTGAGTTAACTGAATGGCAGGACGCAAAAGGTCCTCTATAAAAATAATGTATCTAATGTTCTTCGTTACCTCTGGCATCCCGCAGGAGAGCCATCTTGGTCCCTAATTATTTACATTATTTATTATCAACCTGCCCAAAGTTCCGACTAACTTAAGAGCAATAATGGTGCGGTGCAAACTTATTAAGCTTGAATGGATCTATTGCAAGCTGATGACATTCTCAGGTGTTACTTCAAAGCTTTCGCCTTGTACTCTGAACTGCTGCTCTTTGGAAATAATGATAGTTGATGATTTAGGTGTCAGTTAGGTAATTGATTATTTTTCGTGCATGGTGAATAAAGTGCTTGGATTTATTAAACGATGGTCGACGGAATTCGATGACCCTTATGTTACGAAGAATTTATACATTTCCTTAGTGCGTCTCATCTTAGAGTACGGATCCTGCGTTTATACCCCCAGTGGGTAGTTCATAGCAAACGCATTGAATCAGTTCAAAAGCACTTTATCCTTACCCCTCTACGCAGCTTAAACTGAAATGTAAACTTAAAGTTACCCTCCTATTCCAGTAGACTTTTTCTAATTAACCTACCTCCTTAGCCAACCGTAGGTCGATGGTAAGCATCGCCGTTATATGTAACCTAAACTGTGGTGATGTGGAGTGCTCTGATTTATTTGGTCTGCTAAATTTCCACGTACCTTGTAGAAACACTAGATCCTATTTAACTTTAGTTTTGCACCGCTGTTAAACTTCTTATGAAATGCATGAATCCTTTAGAGTATTATGTGCAAACTAAAACGATTTGTACAATATAACATCAACTGTAGATAGCCTTCCTAATCTAAAAACATTAATCCTAAACCAGCATGGTTTCCTCGCATTTGCTTTTTTTGCAAATAGCGAAAAACAGCCGGGAAAAATTTGCTCAGATATCTGGAAAATTGTGGTGAAAAATTGGAGAGTTTAAAGCTGCTGCCTTTGCTAACACAACCGGAAATTACTAAAACAAAGCTAATATTAATTATTAGAATATTTAATGCCTTATATTTACCTATATTAATGATTATATTATTATTGCTTATATTATGATATATTGTTCTTATGCCTTATTCTGAATTACGTAATTAGGTAATTGGGATATGAAATTTTTCTTTGAAATCGAATTGTTAGAGTAAATGAATTTTTTTGTTGTGCCTCATAACTGGAAACATGCAGGGGCCGAAACAACATAAAACAAGGTAGGAAAGCTGCATTCGAGTCTTACCGACTGTGAGATACTCGGTATCCAAAGCATTGTGGGTAAAATTGACATGAAATTTACTTTGTCTAATTATGCTCAAAATTATGAAAAACTTGACAAACATTAACAAATGATAATAAATTTTTCCATACATGTTTAGCAACACCGAAAAAAGACAAATGTTGCTGAGGGCATTGGGGCTGCCAACTCAAATATGGATGTTATAGAAGTCTCGCATATACACATAATGTTACGCGATCTGCTATCCCTTTCACACGCACTTAACCCTTTCTATTCCAATCAAAAAACGGATTTTTATTGCCAACTGGGTTGAAACTATTTACTGTGGCAATCGCTGAAAATAGCGAAATATAAGGTAGGGCCTGGGGATCTGAGTGCCCAGATTCGTGTTACATTTGCAAGATCGACGTGTATTCGAATCCACCCAAATACAATCAATTTTATTTGTTTATTTAATTAGTTTAATTAATTATTAATTAATAATTATTTATTTGGGAATGCAAAAAAAAATATCAAAGTTAATTTTTTCAGTTTTTGTAATTTCTTGTTGGTCGAAACACGTAGTATGATGACCGCCGCTTATTATTAAAGGTTGATTGTGGTCCAGGGGCTAAGTGCCCGGTGCACTGAGTTTTTGCAAGATACAACTGTCTGTTACATTTGTATTTAACTTGCTTATTAAGTTTTCACCTTTTTATTCAATTAATGCATTTTATACAGAAAATGGTTCAGCTATTTATTGTGACAAATATGTATGATCGGCTATGGCCTAGTGGTTTGAGTGCCAAATCCAAAATATTTTTTTTGTCGTGTTTTTTTTTCGATACTTTACTTGTTTTCACGTTTTTGTTATATAAAATAAGAATAATAAAAATAATAATTTAATAAAAAGAATTAAGAAATATAGTGCCGGCTACAGGGATCGAGCTCGCGCCCCGGTCGGCTATAAGAAGCTCAGCAGCCTTTTAGACGCTATCTTAAAATTTCAGCTTTATGTCTAATAACTCCCAACATTATTATGCGACTTAAATCAAATTTTCAGAGAACATCCGCACAAACCGTTTAATTTGTTTCATCTTTTTACTTTAAAACGCGAATCACAACTATACATCATCAACTTTCGAGGGCGGAAGATGGCATGGCCAAATTTTGAATCAAACTTCATCTGCAACAGATTATAATGTGGGCACCAAATTTTGGTAGCACTAGCTCTTATAGTCTGTAGTTCACAGACGGACGGACCAATAGATCTGTAGTTCACAGACGGATATACGGACATACGGACTCTGATGACTTTCTACCTGCTACATACATTCTCGATTGACAATAAGTTATAGTATCCGAGTACCCTAGAAGTACCGGATATAAAGAGAGTTCAAAATGGGATCCTCGACCAATATGCATCCAGCAGAATAAGGGATCAAAGTTGGATAGTCGTGATAGGCGGCTACAACAAAACCGCTATGATTTCAGGCTTTGTCCGAATGTAATAATATCTTAACTATCTGGTCAGTCCAGTAACTCGTCCGATAGCACAAGACATTGTTATTATGTTGTTATATAGCCGACGATTTGGGTAGTAGTATTCTTCAAAATTGACATAGATTCAAATCCACTTGGGTAAACAATTTACAGAACAGAACAGAACTTACATTTTATTTTCATGGCATTCTTATAAACCTTTTGAGTGTTGACTGCACAGGGATGCCCCTTTCCAAAATTTGAGTAGCCACGGGAAGCCACAGTAAAAAACGATTTTTAGGTTTTATTTTTTATTTATAAAATAATGATAATAATTTAAAATTTAAAAATTGGGGATCGAAGAGAAATAAGCATTTCTCGGAAACTCTAGCATCTGACCGCAAAACGTCTGCCACTCTGTTGTGGCTTAAATTCATTTAAATGACAGAAAAATAACAATTGATGAACTCCAAAAGCTTCTAAGATGCGCATCTGATCTACTTTCACAAGCAGACGAATATTTTCTAAACTTCTGCATACAATAAATTTACATCACTTCTATATAAAGGTCAACATTTCTTCATTCTGGCTTGGCTTTTGACATTTCCTCTTAAAAGTTTCACACAATGTATCAAAAACAAGAAATCACATCGAATTTACATAAAGTTTAAGCGCCCTGTCTTCATCTTCCGTGATTTGTTTTGGTTCTTCTCTTTTCCATTTTTTGTTGTCAGCTAATTTATATTAGGGAGTTACACAAATTTCTCAAAACTTCAAAGATTTGCAGTAAGTGTTCTCAATTCTTAACACAACGAAAACAATAGTTAACTTTATTAACCTAACGTTTATAATTTTACATTATTTTGAAACCTCCTTTATGATGAAGGATTGTAATACTTTTGGTATGTTTTATGTGTGTATTGCGGTGATAACCAATTAGTAGAATTGTGAAATATTTAGATTTTCTCCCAATACACGGTGGCACGGGCACGGAGATTTGGAATTGATGATAATCCCTAAATATGTTATCTGTTCGACTGACACTAGTGATCTCGACACAGGCTACACACTTTTGCAACAAAACCGACACCCTATTAGATGGATTTTCTGTTAGCAGTGCTACTAATATCCTTCTGTACGGCCAAATTCTTTCAAAAAATTTTTAAAACATGACTTTTATTTCTGATGTATAACATTAACTTCATCTTACATCATTCTGCCTACATTTTTAGGTACAGGGACTTATTAAACCTTGACTATAGACTACTTGACCAAGAGTGAAACTCATGCAGTTTTATATTGAGCAACCCTTATTGGAGCTGACAACACAAATATGCATTGTGCAGAAGTCTTGCATATACACCTAATGTTAAGCGAGTTTCTATCCTTTTCACACATACTTATCCCTCTATATTCCAATAAAAATTAGCATTTTTATTGCCAACTGAATTGAAGCTATTTACTGTGGCAATCGCTGCCTGGAGGTCTTAGTGCCAGGTTCTGTTATTTTTGCAAGATCGAAGGGTTTTCAAATTCCGCAAAATTCGAAATTTTTATTTTTAATTTTAGTTTAATTTGCTTGCTTAGCTTTTCTCATTTTTTTTTTGCGTTTTATATGCGATTTTGCAAGATACATTCAGCTTTTATATTTTTATTTAACTTTATTATAAAGTTGTTTTCCTTTATATTTAATTGATACATTTTATAAAGACGCTGCAAAACTTGTTCGATCACAGTCAAAAAAATAAAAATAAGAATAACAAAAAAAGTTTAATAAAATGAAGTAACACAATAGTGCCTGTGACAGGGCTCGCACCCGCGACTCGGTATTCTTTGCAATCTATCTTAAAATTCCACGCAGATCAAGTTCGTTTAAAAAGTTTTGGGCACGCCAACGCAACTAAGTTATAGTTGTGATTCTCGGTTTACAGGAAATAGATTAAACAAATAAATAAGTTTATGAGAACATTTTTCAAACTTTGAATCGAACTTGATCTGCGTGCAACAGATTAGAATGCTGTCACCAAATGTGGTAATAAGTCTCTGTTTCATACGTTCTGACGGACGTACAGACGGACTGAAGCACAGACGGACGTGACTAATCAACTCGGATGGTGATGCCAATCAATAATATATATTATTCATAGGGTCGGAGAAGTATCCTTCTACCTATTCAATACATTATAGTTCGGAACTAAGTTCTAATACCCTTGTACCCTATGGAAACGCTATAGGAACGAACTATAATAAATTGATCCATTTAGAAGAAAAGGAGGCAAAATAAATAGTTTCTTCTAAAAGAACGTTCTCTAATAATGCATTTTCTTCTGCAGTATCAAAAATAGGAACTTGGATAACAAGGAATTTGAATTAAAATTATCAATTAGAGGAAAGCCATTGATGTAAATGTCTTGCAACACTCTCCTGAATACTGTATCATATTCTTGATCCTATGGTTAAGATTAAATCGAATGCAATTGGACTTTACGAAAACGATCCAAAATTTGTAAAAATATACATCTCTAATATAGCAACAACTCAAGGGACCTTTCCGGATATATGGAAAAGTGTACAGACCATCCCCATCGATAAGTCCAGATTAGGTAATTATAGACCAATAGCCTATTACTTGATGTTATATGCTGTGTAGTTATATATCACATTCCTGCTATCGATGCAGCCACACACCGAAAAAGTAATAAAATTTCGAACGTTGCCGTTGCTTTAATTTCATAAACAATAACAAATAATATGTAAACAACAACGTATCTCGTGTTTTAGAATCTGCACTTCGTTGGTCTGCTGATGGTAAGGACTTTTCTTTTATAACCGCATCCATTGTGTAAACTTATATATTTTTTGCGCTTTCCAATTAATTATGGATCACCTTGCTCTCGATTAATAAGCCATAATTTTGCATACACCTTTTTATTAGTTCATTCTTCTGTCAAATTTATTTTACCCGGTACTCTTAGGGTACAAGAGTATTAAATCTTCGACCTAACCGAGAATGTATGTATGACAGAAGAAAAAACCTATAACCCTATAGAGTATATATATTGTTTTCATCAGCCGTGTCGATTTAGCCATGTCTGTCATTCCATCTGACTGTGAAACAACAGATCTCAGAGATTATAAGAGCTCGAGCTATCAGATTTCGTGACAATAAAATAATATGTTGCACGCAGATCAAGTTTGTTTGTGCTTTTGGAAAACTATGAAAAATAATTAAAGTGATATCGGACTTCAATTTTTTAATTTCTGCCTTTTTTTTCTCAGTTATTTTTATATTGCTTTTACTCTGATCTATTTTTTTCTTTCTTTTTTCTAATGTCACTTAAAACTGTTGCTGGTTTCTAATTTAAACTTTGGTTCCGAAGCTATTGCAGAAGGGGAAACTGTTTCGTGTCTAGGGTGCTCATTGAATTTCCTTTGCCATCAGGCTATATCTCCTCGCTACCGTTCATAAGCATGATGTATCTTCTCCTTTATCTTTTCTCGATAGATATGGTGTTTTCCGGATCTGGACAACTAGTATAGTTGTTAGTATTAGTTGTTATGCTAGTTAAATTTGCGAGTCAATTGGTAGTTCCACCGTGAGAAAACATATATTGTTCGAACATGGCGATACTCTAGTACTTCTGTGTGCGGCAGATCTCAATGATGCCTGGATCTCGCCCAGATGTTGATCCCACACTCGATCAACATCACTCCCTTTGGATGATCCTTATTAATTTTCAAACATGGTGCAGTACAAACTTATTAAACTTGAATGCCTCTAAGTGTAAGCTGATGACATTCTCACGTGTTACTCCAAAGCTTGAGACTTATACGCTGAACTGCTGCTCTTTGGAAAGAATCACTCTAGTTGACGATTTGGGTGTCCGCCTAGATCCTAAACGTGAGTTCATTGATCATATTTCGTACATGGTGAATAAAGCCATGGGTGTGCTTGGATTTATTAAACGGTGGTCAAAGGAGTTCGATGACCCTTATGTTACGAAGAACTTATATACTTCATTAGTCCGTCCTATCCTAGAGTACGGAACCTGCGTTTGGAGTCCCCAGTGGGATGTTCATAGCAAACGCATTGAATCAGTTCAAAAGAACTTTTTACTTTTCGCTCTACGCGGCTTAAGCTAGGATGTAAACTTAAGGTTACCCTCCTATTCCAACAAACTTCTCCTGATTAACCTACCTTCTTTAGGAAACCGTAAAACGATGCTAGGCATCACTTTCTTATATAACCTAATCCGTGGTAAAGTTGAGAGTACTGACTTATTAGATCAGATTAATTTCCACGTACCTTGTAGAAACACTAGGTCCTATTTACCTTTAGTTTTGCACCATTGTAGAATTTTTTACGAAATGCATGAACGCTTTAGAGTATTATATGCAAATTATAATGATTTATACCACAGAACATCATCTGTAGATAGCCTTCCTAAACTAAACATTAATCCTAACCCACTTAGTACACATACAAGCAAGCAATCGAGCAGTGCGTATTAGACTATGTGGTGTAGCATAGTTTCCTCGTATTCTTTTATCTATATTTCCTTTTTTCGCGCCTACACTAAGACCTAACCCTAACAAGCACGTGGTTGGTATCGAAGGGCCACTTGAGTGTACTGACCGCAGTGCATCAACGTCCAAGACGAAAAAAAAAATATAATACTCCTTAAATAGGAATTATTTGCTATTGAATGTCTCTCTGTATGTATCTTTTCAGGAACTCCGTATTGGTAGAAGATTTGCTTATTTTGGAATCGTATAACCACAGTATACCTGGCATTCGGCATTGATTCAACCGCACAATCTTGGAAAGATGGTCCATTGCGTGACCACGGCACTCTTTCTCAGTCATGCAGTAATTGAGCTATGCTCCTTTCATTCAAAGGAAAGGTAATTGGTCGTAATAAAATGTCGATATCTCATTGATAAAACACTGCATCGATTCCTACAAGACTTGCGTAACTTTGTATCCAAAAGTGCTTACCAAAATTCAGATAAGCCAAGTCTGAAGCGCAGGTGAGTGCTCTTTTGAGTTGCTAAAACGACTTCTTCGCCGCCTCGGTCCAATTAAACTTAGAGTTGTTTTTCAGGCAGTCAGTCATCGGTGCACTTAGCTTGGAGAAGTTTTCCATCAACCTGCTATACTATTATGCGGTTCCTAGAAGCTGCAAAGATGTCGGGTGTTTTCCGGAATTTCAGTCTTCACATCTCTCTCAGTGCTTATATCCGATGATATATCCAAGATATTTAAAGTACCAGAAATAAAACTTCGATTTTGTAATACGTTTGTAAGGGATTGTGTACGTTTTCCAGGGATTGTAAAAGCTGTGTTAAGGCGTCTTTCTCAACCAGTTTGACTTTTCGAAACGTGTGCTTCAGATCTATGCTGCTGATATTGATTGCCTCATCTACTCGACTCAGGATTGACCAAATGTTTTACAGGGAGTAAGCATCCTTCACAGTTAAAGTATTGTCTGCTAGTACAGGGGCTTTATCTCAGGTCGATGACACCTAACAGCCGGCGTTACTGGAAAGAATCGCTACCTCACAGGTACGGCGCATTCGACTAACTTTATCGTATTATCTTTTACCTTGGTGAGCCCTACTCCATGTTCTTCATACTATAAAAAGTATCTATTTGCATTTTCCAGGTGATGGCTCTACCAGCGTCACTGGAAAGAATCGCTACCTCACAGGTACGGCGCATTCGACTAACTTTATAGTATTATTTTTTACCTTGGTGAGCCCTACTCCATGTTTTTCATACTATAAAAAATATCCATTTGCATCTTCCAGTTGATGGCTCTACTTTGCTGTGCATATGCGCCTCTATCACGAACTGTTTCGGGTGCAATTTGAAATTTTCTTCAGAAGTCGATTCCTTAATATAACTTCTGCTTCTATCGCTATTTCTAGACAACCCTTTCCAAGCAAGCTGGTAGAATCCAACATGCTGGTTTCTCTCGACTTTGACTGTTCTCCAAATATTCGCTTTGTGGCTTCTTGATAATGTGCTTTCCGGACTTCTAGTGCTCGAACTAAATTGGTTTAGGATTTTACCTTAATTATTAACTTATTAATACCCTGTTTCCAACAGATATCCGCTGTGAGGAGTTGTGATTTTGTGGAAACTAAAACTCCCCAAAATACAGAGTGTTGGTGATATGAAGGGCAAAGTAGATCAAACGGGACCCGGCAAGGTGGAACCGCTGAAAACCATGAGACCTTGATCCCAAAGAGCCAAAGGCAAAGCGCTCAGATCGTAAATTGCAAAGAAATCAACGTGAACCGAAAAAAAAATCGACCCGCCACACGGCACAGTGTGCGAACACAAACTTTATCTGATCTGGGAAGAAAGTCACGCGACGGACGAAAGCAAAGAAGTCAAGTGGACAATTTGAAGCAATTGGTTTCCCATTTTTCCAAATCTATTGGCTTATACTAATTCAAATGCTTAATTATTTTAGATTCATAACAGGAATCGGGTTACAATATATAAATATATAATTTCCACCTGGACCACAATAAAACCTTTTTATATTAAGACTGCAAGCATTTAAATAATTTAATAAACAAAGTTTTACTTTAAAATGTTGTCACATTAATAAAAGAATACATTTTATTTCCAGAAATTCCTCGTCACTGCCGGTCACCAATTTGATGCGGTAACTAATATTGGCTGTTCAGATCATAGGCAGGAAAGGGTCCGACGACTGGATGTGTAAAAGATTCGGAAAAGTTAGTTATGGCAGCGATGTGTCTGATTTGCCCACAGATAATCTGTCAATTCTCTTAATTAATAGCTCGCCAATTAAATATGTTGCCAAATGATCGAAAATATAGTCCACTCAAGCGATACTCAATCTTAGCATGACTAAGTAAACTTGGTAAAACTTATAATTTGCGGCGACATTTAAACTAAAACACAGGGACCACATTACCGAGCACGCGGAACAGATATTTAATCTTTGTCTGAAGTCCTTCATATCATTGAAACTTTTGATCCTACTAAACAAACTAATTTATACTAAAGAGCTCCCTACCTTCTGTTTTTAATGTTATGCTTCAGTGCTTTTCACTAAAAAATGAAAATGACTCTATATGCCTCAAACAAAGTTTTGCCACTTCTGATCACCACTTCTTTATCATTGTCTTTCGTCTCTGGAACAAACTCTCAAATTATATAAAAACTGTTAGAAACGCTGTCCAATTTTAAATAAAAGGTATCTTTTTGAACATATTGTAAAAGAAAAAAAATATAAATATAAATATTAAAATATATATATTTAAAAAAAATTAAATTAAAACTAAATATTTAATTAATTCTATTTGGCTAAATAAAAACTAATCTAATATATGTATTGTATGTCTTTTAATGTACTAATAATGTTCAATATATCTGCAAAATTTCAATTACAAACTGTCGTAACTAGCATAATAAATTACAAATAGACAAAATTTCAATTACAAACTGTAGTAACTAGCATAATAAATTACAAGTAGATAGATACCTGCAGTCGAGTGTTTTCGACTGTGAGATATCCGGTACCCACAATATTGTGGGTGAAATTAAGAGGCTAACATTGCTAATTCAGTTTGTCTAATTATGGTTAATTTTATAAAGAACTTCACAAATGAAGTGTTGCTAGAAACATCATGAGCAATACCGAAAAAATACGAATGTTGCTAGGATCATGTTGAGCAACAACGCAAATCAATGTCGCAGATGTTAACCATACACAGGAACTTTTTTAGAGCACGTCCGCACAAATGTATTTATTTTATATTTGTTAACATTAAACAAAATATTACAACTATAGCTTAGTTATATGTTTCCATTGTTGTGTGCGTGGCCAAATTTCAAAACAAACTTGATCTGCGTGAAACAGATAAGATCGCTGCCACCCCTAGTCTCTGAGATCTCTTGATTCGCACGGTCGGACGGACGGACAGACGGAAATACAAACAGACGGACAGACAGACGGACAGACAGACAGACGGACAGATAAACAGACAGACGGGTATGATTAAATCGAATCGGCTGTTACCGCTGATCAAAAAGATGTCTTCTTCTACCTGTTCCATACATTCTCGGTTGGCCCTTGTACCCATTGGGTACCGGGTATAAAAAGTTACTGAACTAGGAATCAGGCATATCATCCAATGTTCATAGGAAACTCCACAGCCGGAGTAAAGTTTCGAAGTCATTTAGAATAATGACACAGGAAGAAGTACAGGAATTCCTGGAAACATAATGGCAGGTATTTTACTACCCATATCTTGTCATAATGGATCCAAAAAGTCGAAATAGAAGGCGATCTTATATTGCTGAAGTAAGACCCCATGAATATTCTAAGACAACAATAAGCACGGTTAATAATAGAAATTCTAATGGGAACATATCGAAAGACTTATTTTTTCGCAGATAATAAAAAGGGAAAATTTCATGGAAGCCTAACAATGTTCAATATGAGAAGTTCAGTGCAGCTGTCTAAACATCAAAGGCGTTGGTGGAGGACCACGCCGAAAAATATCTAAAAAACTTTTAGATAAATAATCGACTCGCTCTCTTGGTGAGACGTACTTTGGGTCCTAATAATGGTTAAGTTTTTTCTAAAACTAAGAACATAAAAGCATTAAGAAAAATGTAAAAAAGAAATGTTTCATATATCATACAAATGTTTTTTTCAATGATATTTACAAATTTAAACTTTGGAAAGACATAAGTTATCTTACAAATAGTGTAGCACTCCCTCCAAACAGATTTTATAGGTTCAACAATTATCTATCATAGCATACTTAAATTACTTAATCATTTTCGTAACGAAAAATTTAAAATATCCCTTGCAGCAGACTTTTGAGTTTTTAAAACCTTCTCATACCTCGTATACCTTGAAGCCTTTAAAACTTTCTTATATCTAGCTGACTTAAGCCTTCTCATATCCGTAGCATTTTTAGTCTCTAAAACCTTCGTTCGTTCCACGAACTTTATAGCAAATGATTGTCCGTGACCTCAGGTATGTCTCGATCCCCTCGCGGCTGCTTTTGCAGCGGAGCTCTCTCTCGTTTGGCTGGACGGCCATCCCCCTGGCGAGAGTTAGGAACTAAACGTCATTCCTCAGCGTTGCCACTGCCACCCCTATCGCCCGCTTCCCGACCCAGCTGGCAGAGCTAGCAGAGTGTTCGACCTAGACGCCACTGTCACGTCAATCGCCTGCTTGCCACTCGGTCAGGATATCGTCAGCTCTGTGTATTGCCGGGCAAAGGCCTATCCACTCGCCCACGTCTCATGCAGTATTACCCTCTATGCCTCGACTCGCCAATTCACTCGGTCTGATAATTGCCGCATGCCTAGATGTGCTTCGCTCCTTTCTGCACCACCCTTATCTTTTTGCTGACTAATTCGTGGACGCACTTGCTTGACTCTCTCACACGTACTGGGTGCCGCTTAACTCGCTCCTCCCCCATTTATAGACCGCCCTTGTCCCTCTGGGTCCAAGGTCCATCAAAGTTCCTCTGGGTTCACGGCGCCCTTTTTTTTTGTGTACATAGTCCGCCCATCACCGTTCGACTTCGAAGCCTTTGGCTGGGCACCTCTGCATCTCTGCTCCTTGACTCAGTGTACAATGACCGCACTAATTATCCTTGCTGATATTTGTGGGGAGTTTTTCAACTTTAGAAGTATAAATTAAACATAAATAACTTCAATGCAGCCACCTAAGTGTATGGCTTTATTGCTTTGAAGCTTAATGTTGAATGCAGAACTGTTTGTGCTCAGTGGAATGCGATATTGCTGCTAATAGCCGTTAAACGTTAAACTCAAGTCTCTATTGAATAGTTAAAAGTACAGTTCCTCATTAAATCTTAATTTCTCTGCTCGCCGTGAGTAGGAACATGTTAAACAAAAAACATTGGTCAGTTCTTTATTAGTCGCGGAATAATCGATTAATCATAGCCAGAAATCCCGATTATTTATTTAATTATCTTTAATTTAAATTAAACCATTAAATTTAGCGAGAATTAGTGTTTTTTTATTCTGCGTAATGTTCAATGAATAGTAAGAAGAAGTAAAACGGAAAGCGAAAACTTAGAGTCGCACTGTCGACTTGTCGATTGTCGTAGGAGGCGACTAATATGACAAGGGTTCCCCATCCGGGCTTGTCGGAGCCAAAGGGGTGAGGCCCACCGAGCCTGAAATTTCGGTACCACGGGTTGAGCAGCTTTCCAAGACTGCTCATTGAGGTAGGCCCCCTAGTGGGAGTATCGTGGTGGCTGTGGTTGACACCCAAATCGCGGGAAGAGCCCTCGGGCTCGACGTGGAGTTGCGTTATACAACCTGGCGCTGTGACCATTAGATCAGAAGAGACCTTAGATAGTTCTCGCTCCTCGCAAAGGGGGAGTGCACGCCCGACAAGCGTGCACTCAAATTTGTACCAGGGTGGTTGCTATGTATTTGCTATAGCTTCTAGTCTGGGGCGGTTGGCTGGCGCTTAATCCAGACACGTGCATTATGTGCTCACTTGTGAGTACATTCGAATGCTGTGGTTGTAATCCCTTCAGTGCGGAACACGCCACATTAAATAAGTCCGGAGGGATCCGATTCACATTGTCGACAAGATGTCTTTGTATTACAATAAAATGTACTATTAAAGGTTTCTGATGTAAAAAAGTTTGTAGGACCCTGATAAGAAATTTTAGATTTACTTCAGGCAGTACTGGTTCTGATATGATTCACAGACCAGAATATGTTGGTCGCATACTTCATTAACGAGTCGACGGTCATCAGACCTTGGACGGAAATTTTTCATTATGTTGTGAAATTGAGAGTTTGTTATTTGATGGTAAATCCTCGAGCTTATTCTTATTTTAAATTAAAAATTCTTATACTGGCGATTTCATAAAACTACTACTTCGATGGGATCTTCTTGACAGGCTCTTTGGAAGCAATATAGAGATACGCTAACTGATGTCAAAGAAAAACGAAAGTTCGATGCCATTTTGTTGCCGTTCACTCATGGTTAGAAAAGAAGCACATTTCTCTCGAAGTGAAATTTTTCTTTAAGATGTTGGTGAAATTAGAAGAGCACGCCCTTTTAGAAGCAATTATTTGAGCTGCTGAAGGAGCCATTGTCAGACAATGCTTCTGAGTTTGCTAAGCTCAAAGGCTAAGCAGAAATTGGTGCAATGGCCTACTTTGCTGGAATTGGCACAAAGTTTGTCATCGTTGTCAATACTGTAAAGGGAAGCGATAAATATTTTGGTATACTGGGGCTGCTGTAGTAGAATTTGTTTAAGCGGCAAACTGTAATTGGTCGAATTAGAGCCCCAAAACCAAAGATCACCAAGACTTATATATTTGATCTGAGTATCATTTGTTGTTGGTCATGTCCATGTTCCCACTGTTAACGCTTTATTGTCTATGTCGACTATAGCTAACTCGCTGGTTGCGAAAGATCACCACAGCGATACGCTGCTATGCTACACCCTGCACCTTAGTCTAAGACTTTAACTAATCAATATTGCCCTGCCGGAGTTCTCAAGTGCATTTGATCAAAACTAACGTGTTCTGTTAAATGTCGAGGTACAATTTGGTGAGTTTTTCTCACTGGTTGTGCGGCGATTTCATTAGATTTGAGAAAAAAAAAATAGTTTAACTGAAAGCCTAGGGTCGTTTTCGATGATTCCGCTGCCAAAGCCTCTGAATATTCTCTGATTATCGGTTGAGGGCTGTTCATTCTTTCATTCATGCGTTCCTTGGAGACACTCTTTCAAGCTCCAATTGCAGATATTTAAACTGGACTCCGTGTTCTATGGAACTAAGCCTCCCTGGTATTTGGATAATATCTGGTGGGGGCTCAGACGAGGAGGTAATTGTATTAAAGACCATAATATGCTGGATGGAAAATTTACGACCGCAATGACTTCACGAAATCTTTGTATGGGATACAGCTTCTGACCAGTTTCTTTCTCGTTTGTGGCGCTACAGCCAACGCCTAAGCCCTAAGTCTAAAAAATCTAAAATAGAGCGATATACTCATTTACTTGAAGTGGTACAATGGACGATATCTGTACTGTTGCGACTCAGCTGTGGTTTTGTCTTGGATCTATGAGGAGCCTGCCTGTTACAACATATTAGTCGCTAATCGATTCACATTTCTGATTTTAATTCTCAAGGGCCTAATTTTTTACTTAGGTCAAAGGATAAGTGGTCTATTGTTGTGCTGCCTGATAAGATTTCCCTGAATCTGCGCGTCAAAGTTTGGGAGGGGTTGTTTCCTTCTTGTCACAAGTTTGGCCGGCAAATTCGCAGGGATGAATGTCAGGAAACTCAAGGGCGGAGCTATAACGTTCAAAGGACCTTTTCTCTACAATTCAGAGGGTCGCAACACAGGACAAAAAAATGTATCGTTAGCGTGTTTATTTCCTTTGTTACTAAAGCAGTACACCAGAATCTGGATAAGG
The DNA here is from genome assembly GCA_008042775.1 of Drosophila pectinifera. Classification (NCBI taxonomy): domain Eukaryota; kingdom Metazoa; phylum Arthropoda; class Insecta; order Diptera; family Drosophilidae; genus Drosophila; species Drosophila pectinifera. The sequence continues at coordinate 34,590 of VNKC01005250.1, forward strand.
ATCTTATCACTGTTTCCTTTTATATGCTCTTAAGCGGTTTATATGCATCCTAAGAATGGCCCGGCAGTGCTGCTGGATTTTTATCTGCTGGAAACCATAAACTGGCTTTTCATTTACAGCCAAGCACGGTTTTGTTATTTGATGAATTGCTATCACTTCTGTGTCACATCTCTGTAGTTTCTTTCAGCATAGGAATACTTAACGCTCTTCCAGCAGCGCTCCAAATGGCATAGTTCTGAACATACCGAGGCCGTTTATTGCGTTGTGTTGGTCAAGAATTAACTGGCCCCTAAAGAAATGGTCATTTCCGAGGGTAACCGAGCTGATTCCTATTCGAAATGGAATACTTTAACGGCGCAGAGAGCTTCGGTAGTGGTAATAAGGTGGTGGAGTTTGTGAAGATCGGAAGCAGGACAAAAAGCGGACGGATGATGCGTTCAAGGCAATGAAGATTGTCTGCATAGCAGAGAGCGTCGGTAAAGGCAATGGAGTGATATAAAATATTAAGAGTTAAAAGCTCGTGTATGAGTGGCTAACGCCTTGAAAGCAATATTATTAAGTATTAATTAATGTAAGTGAAAGACAATAATTTTAACAATTCCGAAAAAATATGCAAATTGAAAGCATTTTATTTCGTTTTGGAGGAAATTGAGAAGGAAAAGTGATATGATTATAACTGTTAGCTTATAAAAATGATAAAATTGAGATAGTCCTTGGCCTTGAACATTTCCATGATACCCACTTAGGCAGATTAAGAGAAGCATGTAACCTAGCTATCGGGACAGTATCTTCAAAAAATATATCAAAGGTTAAAAAATATATAAAGTTAAAGCTTGAAACTTTTAGCTCCGCAGCTTTTTCAGCTATACACACGACATACAGGCTTATTAGGCCCTCCAGGCGAGGGGGCAATGATGTTAAAATTCATAGTGCAAAGCTCATGGTAGTTACACATTTAATAGCCGTTCCTACATTGTCGGAACTTTCTATTCATTGGAACTACCTTTCCTCTATCCAGTCAGTCATTTGCACGGACATGCGGTAATATCAACAAAGTAAAACGGATTTTACCTTAGTGTCAACCGAGCATGTATGTAACAGGCCTAAGAAGTATAGAATACGCGGAGCGTTCTTCTGTATGAAAGAGAGTGTGGTGATCCTGTCCGAACGTCTGGCATCGGTAGTCACTAGGGCAAGATCCTACGGAATGGTGGTGGGCCAAGCAATTTACGCAGTACTTCTTGTCGACGACTGCCTCAGAAAACGGGGGTACTTCCGTAGAGGATGGTTCCCTTGGCAAATTCGGCATCGGTAGGATATAATACCTCGGGAACGTCTGCTTTTGTCGTCATTACTCACCCTGTAGTTGAAGGAGCCGGGAGAAGAATTGGTGACTCGCGTGGAGAATGAGGAAATCCTTTGGATTGTGGCGGTAGAATTCGGAACACTGGAGGAAGTGTTGCTTGGATGCAACATCGTGTGATGCCTACCTCGGCAAGTGGAACAACTGTGGGCGCTTGTGCAATTACGGAGTTGATGATTTCTTGCAACGCAATTCAGGCATAGCTGTTTCTCTGGATATAAGACGATCGATAGTCAACCGTCATATGTAGGAAGCGTGGACATGTACGCACTGGATGGTTCTTATTAAAACACAAATCGCAGCCTTTCAGTTTTGGAAACACTTTCGTACTATAGGAATTTAGTACCAGCAGGGAAAAGTTACATAATGTCGCTTTGCCCTGACGGAAACATAGAGTTTCCCGGATAGAATCTATGGCTTCTAAAGCTCTATGGCGCTCAGTTAGGAATGAATTGAGCTCGTGCCACTTTGGGATTTCTGATTTATTTGGCACCGATTGCTTCCATAATGAGAGCGTAATCTTCGGAAGCTTTGTGGAACACAAAAAAAATCAAGAGGCAGTCCCAAGTCTCAGTATTCAGCCCGGACATTTCAATGGACGTAAGACAACTCTGAAAGGTATCTTCCAGCTCCTTCAAGGCTGCTGAAGATTCGTGTGCGATGGACTGTACATTGAATAATCTTCTTAGTGAGTTCTTTACCAGTGATCGTTTGTTTTCGAAACGCTCAGTCAGGTTGTTCCAGGCTGAGCAAAAACCATCATTGGTAAGTGGCGATTTGGAGACTATTGAATGAACTTCGCCACTAGTCTTGGCATTTAAATGAAAGAGTTTTTCGACAGCTTTAAGTCTTGGATTATCTATATAGACTGCTGTGAAAAGGTCTCGGAAAGTTGTCCAACGAAGATAATCGCTCGAGAACACTCTGAAACCTGATGAAATATAATTTGGTTGATCGTTTTGCTCGTGAAGTTGAGATGTACATGACTCGTAAACTGAGTAGCAGTAGTCTTATTTTGCCTGGAGGATTGGCAAGGTGTCGCTCGACCCCTCTACTACTATCAGCTTCTAACAGGCTTTATACTCCTGTTCGACTTTTTCCCATAGAGCTCGGATGTGATCTCGACGGACTTGTAATGTGTAAATGGATAATGTGTAATGTGGACTGGCCAGGAGTGTTTGCCATCGCCTGACGCAATTGTCGCAGTGGGTTTCTCTGTGGTTTGCATTTTTTTATTTTAATGTGTTTAGCACTGGAATGTGTTGAAAACTAGAATGTGTGGAGCACTGGAATGGGTGGAAAATTGGAATCTGTGGAACACTGGAATGTGTGGTACACTGGAATGTGTGAAACACTGGAATATGTGGAATACTGGAATGTGTGGAACACTGGATTGCGTGGAACACTGAAGTGTGTGCAGCACTGGAATGTGTGGAGTTGAACACTGTATGTAGTGGAACATTGGAATGTCTGGAACTTAACACAGTATGTAGTGGAACACTGGAATGTGTGGAATTTAACACGGTATGTAGTAGAAGACTGAAATTCGTGTCGCGGGTTATTTTTGTAATGTTTTAACTTTAGAATTAATTTAAAATAATATTCCACCGAAACGAAACAAAATGTGGGAAACGCAGAACGGTCACAGTGTCGCCTTTGGAGCGGGCCGTCGCTTTGGAATATTTTCTTCTTGCCGTTACGAAAAAAAAACTAATTTGACTTGCAAGAAATAGCCCTTTTTTATGCGGCTTTCGTTAGAAAGTAAGAAAATAAACGCTTATAAACAGTGTAAAAACAATGAACTAATAGCCAGAAAATACTTAGCTATTTTATTTTTATATATTGAAATTAATTTAACTTCTATGTTGTATTATTTTTTGTTGATTTGGAATTAGTTTTTTACAAGTTTCGTGCGTATGTATGTTTGTTGGAAATGTTAGCATTTGTGTGTTAGGAATTAACCTCGCACAGAATAGTTTGAAGTTAATAAATAAATATCAGAATAAGGTGGACGGTTTCTGTGCCGACCAATGGAATAAAATAATGGTTTTGGGGATATATTTATTTATCTGCAGGAGTGTGGAGATTTGATATATATGTTTGTTTATATATATGAAATTTGTTATAAATAAATTGAGCTAAATTTTGAATGTGTATGTGTAAGTATTTGGTTAAATATTTTTGCAAGTGTATTTGGATTAGTATAGTGTAAATTTGAATTCTTTTTTGGCGTAGGAAATTATTTTCAGTGCACTGGATAGTTTGGAAATTATGTATGCATATTTATATGTGAATATATACACTTATGTATGTTTGTATACCAGCAGGATTATTTATAGGTTTGGATTTAATTATTGTACTGACTGGTGCTGTATTTGCACCGGTACTTTTTCTTTTGCGGGTAATGTATGGTAGGTAATGTATATGTGCGGATTTTTGTGCAATGGCCGTTGTCTATGCAGCTATCGCAGAGAGAGAAGACGAGGAAACGACGAGAGTCGGAAGACATTGCCAAGAAGTCAGAGCGGCGATTTTGACGCCTTTTAATGTATGTATGTGCGTATTTTGGAAATGTAATTATTTGTGTGTCGAGAAGTAACTCCTCGCAGAATAGTTTGCAGTTTAATGAATAATAAAAGAAATTAAGTCGGCGTTTATGTGCCGAGCAATTAAATAAAACAACGGTTTAGGGGATATATTTATTTACATGCGGGAAGGTGGAGTTTAGTGATATATATATATAGTAACGTATCCATCAGCAACTTTAATTGTATACACAAATCCAAGAAGCTAATAAATTCGCTGATATGACACTTATGTCTCTCGCGCATTTTATAAACAAATCCAAAAAGCTTGTCCAAATAAATTTTGTTCATTTCCCGTGACACAACATATTAATGGAGCAGTCGGTAGGATCTTAAATAAATCCTTGCGAATAAAATAAAGTCGATAGCTTACTGATCAATTAAAAGGATTTTTCTATACAACTACAATATCCAGATCAGCGCGTGGATTTGCCCACAAGTAAGCAATTTAATCGTCTAGGTCGTGTTTATAAAAAGATCCGCGAAAGAACCTGTATGCAGAGAAATATTGTGTGAACGTTTCAATCGACTACTGTGTAATTCCAAGTCGGTCAGTCCAAAAAGTTGAGTGAAGCCAAACTAACACAAACTTTAAAAGAAAATCGAAAATTAAATACAATAAATATGGAACCACAACCAGCAATTTATGCGGCGCCAAGCCAATTAACCGAACAAAACTTGAACCAATTGTTGGCTCAAATCCGGAATATTCCAACATTTGAAGGGGATCCAGCTATTCTTAGCACTTTCGTGCGAAGAGTCGACTCCTGTTGCGTTTATATAACACAACCAATGAACGGCAGGCAAGCGTTATATTTGGAGCCAACGAACTTCAAGTATCTGTTGATGCCCAAAGGATTCTGCAAGGTCTAAACGTCAACAACTGGTCTGCACTAAGGACAGCTTTAATCGACGAGTATAAAACCCAGACTCCTGTGGAAGAATGGCTAACGCGACTATATAACATTAATATTCAAGGTAACTTAAGGAAATTTTGTAACGAGATCGAACACAAGCAATTAATTATAAGTAATAAATTAGAACTTGAGGGTAACAGGGACGAAATTTTATTATACACTCAAGCAATGAATAAAACAACAAAAATTTAATACAAAGAAAATTAGCTGACAGAATGTATATGACATTAGCAAGACACGATATTTCAACGATAATCAAAACTCATTCCGTCTAACACAACAACCTCATTATCAGAAACAAAGAATTAATCCACACAATTTCAGACAATATTCAAATAACAGAAACAATGTTTTTGACCAAAATAGAGACCTATATCAAGGTCACTATGAATTAAATGAATTTGTGAAAATTGCACCAAATAATTTATTTACTCAAGAACAACAGTTTTACATTCAGGACTTTTCCTCACATTATGACATTTTGCTAGGAAAGAAATTACTACAAGCAAATCAAGCCAAAATTGATTATTTGAATAATTGCACTACTATTAGCAAACGACTATTTAAACATAAAAATTTAACTATATCAGTTCCGACCCCAATAAATAACTTTGAAGCTCTTTTAAAAAATAATAACCATTCTGAAGAAATAAATTATGCAATTCAAAATGAATTAACAGAGGGAAATAATTACCGTTTAGAACACTTAAATGCGGAGGAAAAAGAAAAATTATTAAAATTAATTAATCAATACCAGTGCATTCAATATCGTGAGGGTGACAATTTGACTTTTACG
>VNKC01005254.1:0-26012 GCA_008042775.1 Drosophila pectinifera
ATGTCACTGTTTTTAGCTTAAATTCCTTAACGTTTTCATTAGATTTCCTTCTCCACAATATTCGCAAGTAATCTTGATCCTCCATGTGTATTTTTATTTGTCTGTACATTTTTTCTACATCCGCTGTTATCACGTATCTCCAATTTCTCCATTTCATGAGAATTTCTAATATAGTTTTCTGAATGTGAGGTCCCGTTAATTGAATATCATTTAGACTTTTCCCATTTGTAGTTTTGGATGATGCGTCAAACACTACACGAAGTTTAGTAGTAAGACTATCCTCTCTTATCACCGGTTGGTGAGGAATATAATATTTTCCATACACGTATCATTGTCCGTTATGGTTGTTGTTTCTGGAACCTCTTCCAGCTCCCAAAATTTTTCCAAATTTACTGCCGATTGAATGCGTCGGCTACTAGGCACTTGTATGATTCCAAATAAAATCCACCCCAGCTTGGTGCACTGACCAATCATAATTTCTTCTCTTAATCCCTGGGTAATGATTTCGGCCAACAAATCTCCTCCTACTAGCACATCAATCATGCTGCGTTCGTTGAATGTCGGGTCGGCTAAGGTTTCATTTTCCCATTTCTGCATGTCATACTCAAATGATCTTGGTGGTTGTGGGTTTAATAATTTTGATAAAACCACTGCTTCGGTCACGAACCGATCATTGCTTTTGAATCTGGGACGAATTTTCAGTTGTATTGATGCTTTTAATAATCCCACCAAACTTTCTCCTAACCCATAAATTTGGGTCCTCTTTTTTTTCTTTGGCACTCTCAACATCTGAGCTGCTTCCTAAGATACTACAGTAACTTGAGATCCTTGATCTATTAATGCTCGAAATGTTATCCATTTTTCGTTTGCAGCTTCAACTTTAATTTGCGCTGTGACCAACAACGTGGTTTTCCCCGTTTTTGATGTAAGGGTTGCTTTTGTTTCTTTTGCTCTTGTAGCAGATCATGGAGAGGTTTGCCACACTTGGAACAGTCTTGTTCCACTTGACAGTTTTTATAAAGGCTATATTTGTGCCCCAAGCATTTAAAACATACTTTCGCCCGACGCACAAAGTTCCATTTCTCTGTGATGTTCAGATGACTAAATTTGTCTTGGAAAATCCAGCTGATTTAGGAACTAGAGGCGTACAGTTGGATAAGCTGGGAGGTGCTGAACTATGGTGGCAAGGACCAACGTGGCTGCAAAAAGGAAAGGAGAACTGGCATAAAGAGAAGTCTTGCGTAAATAATTTAATTGCAGTAAAAGGAGAGTCGGAGGCAGGTTACAATTTTCGAAGTTGAAGTTTAATCAAAAACATCCAATCATAATTAATAAGTCACACCTGGCCAAGCTTATTAATGAGAAAACACATGTTAAAACACTACATGGAGGAAATCGAATAATGGAATCGCGAATCAGAAAGGAGTATTGGATTATAGGATTAAAAAACATGATAAAAAGCGCTGTACACCAATGCGCCAGATTTCGACAACAATATGCGCCACAATTAATGGGACAAATTCCAGAGCAAAGAGTAAATATATCGCAGCCGTTTACTCATACAGGAGCGGATTACGTCGGACCAATTAACATGAGAGTATCCAAAGGACGAGGACAAAAATTATACAAAGGATACATAGCTGTGTTTGTGTGTATGAGCACCAATGCCGTTCATTTGGAGGCAGTAAGTGATCTTACCACGGAAGCTTTTATGGCAGCACTGAGAGGATTTGTTGCAAGAAAGGGACGATGCAGTCATATATATTCAGACAACAGTACCAACTTTGTTGGAGCACAAAGAAAATTGAATATGGACTTAATGGAAGCACTGAAAAACAACAGTATAAATCCGACCCTAGCAGATGAAGGCATACAATGGCATTTTATTACCCCGGCAAGTCCTCACTTTGGAGGAATTTGGGAAGTTAGAGTAAAATCGGTTAAACACCATTTAAAAAGAGTCATAGGAGAAAGCATGCTGACTTACGAGGAAATGAGCACCTTGTTAGCAGAAATCGAAAGTATATTGAATTCCAGACCTTTGTATCCGATTGATGATGGGGACGATCTTGAAGAAGTTTTAACACCAGGACATTTTCTGATTGGAAGACCAACACTGGACATACCACAAGATATAACGGAAAAGTATATATCTCCTCTGGACAGGTGGAAGCCCTGGCAAAAATGAAGAAGCATTTCTTTCAGAAGTGGAAGGACGAATATTTGGTTACGCTTCAAGAAAGAACCAAATGCGAAAACAAAAAAATGAATTTGGAAATAGGTCAGGTAGTGTTGATAAAAAATGAAAACTCAAGTCCAACAAAATGGCCTCTTGGAAGAATAGAGGAGACACATCCTGGAATCGATGGAAAGGTTAGAGTTGTTATCGTAAAAACGCAGAATGGAGTAGTTAAAAGACCGATAGTTAAATTATGTCCATTAGAAACCGAGCAAAGGATGAAGAAAATGGATCAATTAAAAAATAATCGACAAAATAAAATAAAATAACACGATGATATATCTGGATAATCTGGGATTAGTGGACATAGCAGCATCAAAACGGAATTTAATTATATACCATAACTTGGAACCATATAATACGGAATTAAAGCAATTGGAGAAGTTTATTTGGGAGTTAGCATTAAATTGCAAGGCCTTGATTCTCTACGAAGGAGCTTGTAAAATAATGGCTCATAATTTCGAGGTTCGTATGAAGCAACTTAAGACAAATAACGAGTTGATATTTAAAAATAAAAGACAAAAGCAAGCACCGGTTGAGTTTGTTGGAACATTACATCATATTTTATTTGGAACCAGGGATGCGGCAGATCAAAAAAGAGTCTAAGAAAATATGGAAAACATCCTTGGCAATCAACAAGATTTGCAGAAAATGTATACTAAACAAACATCGTTAATTGATTCAACATTAAATATATTGTGAAAAACAGCAGACAAAATGAACAAACAGTTCAGAGCTATGGAAGAGGAAATACAAAGATCACATAAGGAAATAAATGAAAATCAATACGTAAATCGGATGGCATTAGTATACCAAACGATGCTGTCATAAATCGCCCAATTACATGAGGGTTGTGAGAAAACCCAAGGATCAATTATAAATTTATTAATTGGTCTCAACCATGGTCGGGTTAATCCACAATTGTTAACGCCGCCACAGATTAAACGAGAAATTAGTTTAATAAAGGAGAAACTATCACCGAACATACAGCTACCTGGATCAGCAACTGGAACGGAAATAAAGGAGATCTAAAACTTGATGACCGCTCATGCAATGGTAGTGGCGGACAAGCTGGTGATCTAGGCAGAAGTACCGACGTTCGATCAAGAGGCTTCAACAGTATATAGAATGATACCATTACCGTTTGAAAGCCATGGGAAGACAATTATTACGCAGTTGAAATCTGACCTCTTGATATATAACTTTAATAAAGACGCATATACCTTGAAAACAAATACACAATTGAATGCTTGCTCTCTTCAAAGTAATCGCCATTTTCTCTGCCGAGGAAACTGGGTATGGAAGTCGGCCACGGATAATTCCTGTGAGGTATCGGCACTCAAGCAAAGTCTTAGTCCATCATGTGAGTTCCAAGAAAGCCCTGCCGAGAATATGTGGATTGAACTTTCTACCACGAATACTTGGTTGTATAAGGTCTTCAACGATACAGTGTTGGAATGGACATGTGGAAATCATCATAGCCAGGTCACTAAAATCTGGGCTCAGGAATACTGAAACTATGCAGCAGATGTACCGCCTGCAACGGACAACACCTATTAACAGCTGCACACGAGATAAATACAGAAGATAACGTTAAGGAGGAAGAAATAAAGCCAATGGCTTTAGGATTTATTAACAACACTAATGACATACATGACATTAAACAGCAACTTGAAGAACAGCGAGTTGAAAATGTTAAGTTAAGAGGAATTAATATTCAGAATTCAAGCGATCATGTGAACGTTATGTTAATTATAATAGCAATAGTTGGAATAAGTTTATATTATGTAAGAACTAAATGTAAAAATGATATCAAGCTAGTTAATATCGAATTTGGTTTACCAATGAGTACAATTAATCAAAATTTATAAAGGCAATAAGGCCCCGCGCAGAATGTTCAAAAAAGTGAACATGGATTGTTGTCAGCACTCTTAGAATAGTTTCAAACTGCATGCAACCGATGAGAATAATAGGTCAGTTACCGCACGTGGCTTTGTCAACATATATGTATCTAAGAACCAATTATAAACTCAACCGATCAGCATGTAATAAGACCTGCCGGCTGTAAATACGAGCTGGTGAATATTTACATATAAGAATGCAAGAATGAAAGAAGGCCAAAATAGTCTTATCAAGCACAGATGACCCCCAGTGGGAAATATACATAAGGAATATGTAACTAGTACATAAGTGCATTTGCTATAAAAAGACGTGAGCGCCCTATAAAGAATCAGTTCCTAATAAAATACTATTGTGTTTAGTCAGAGATTCGGAGGTTAGCGGTATAAGTTGCCAGTCGAAAGACAAGCGATATAAGCTGCTAACAAACAAATATGTGTGAAATTATTATTAAACAATTACTGCACTTTGGATGCATTCAATTGCAAACTGTCGCTTATTCATTACCCAATGATCGATCCAGATGAAGACAAACTGGCTGATGTATTTTTGGTATTGGCGAATAAACATAATTATTTATCGCGAAAAGAAAATTCAACAGTGGTACGGCATTTGTTTTGAACCTTTCTACTTAGGAAAGCTAAAGCAAATGCAGAAATGTTGCTTTGGTTTCACAAAAGCTGAAATTTATGAGGTTGGTTTAGATTCGCTCCTGAACTCGATTTGAAGGAAAATATATTGGAGAAAGAACACAGCTTTGTTGAAATCATTGAAGCTTGTCGGATAGAAGAGGTAATTAGAAAGCAATCACAATCCACAATAGCAAAAATATCAATTTGAAAATCCTCAAAAGAAATCGAATGTGGTAGATCTGGTCGCATTAGGGCAGGTGGACTATAGCTTCACCTGTCCTGTACGACATATAAAATGCAATAAATGCATCGGTCATTTCCCCAGGAAATGCAGATTAAGTTTAAACAAATAAGTCCACACAACCCAAACAAGGTGTCGCCAAGCGCTTAATTGAATGTCCTTGCAATGGTATTGCACGTTAATAGGACCGAATGCACAAAGGAGTTCCCCAAGTTGAAAGGAGTAATGATCAAGCTTAATTAACCTAAATTAATTGACCTAAATTGATTGACCTTTAATATTTGACAATAGTCAAAGACTCAATTAAAGATTAAGCATTAGCTAAATTTGAAGAAGCGTTACAACGACATTATTGGCCATAGCCCTTTGAACTCGGCAATAGTGGTAGTTTTTAAAGAAAATGGACATGTCGTTGCCCAATAATGCGGTAATGAGCGAACACTACTCACTGTTAACCTTTGAGATTTCATAATCAAGTTAATGTGCCATAGTCTTTTCGCTAATCGATTTAAAGGACGCCTATAACCAATTAGAGTTGGACGATGCGAGCCGACAAACGCAAAGGGTTTGTTCTGGTTTAAGTTTTTTATGTTCGGAATATATTTATCTCCCTAGATATTCCAAAGGAGTCTCGAACTGTAAGCGCCTAGCTCCAATGCTCTAAACTATTTAGATGATATCATCAAAATAAATGTGGGATTTTGTTTTATTTAAATTTAATTATTGAGTATAGTTTTTGATTAATTATATTAGTTACAAAATATAAGTTTTACGGAATTAGAAAAAACACAGAACTCGATCTTCGTCTTGGCTCGTCGTATGCAACCGTCTACGTTGCTAGCCTCAACTCAACTCTCTCTCCTTGTCGCTTTGGCTCGTCGTCATACAACCGTCTGTGTTGCTAGCCAAAACACAACTCTCTCACGTCGTAGTTTTGCCCTCTCTGGCTTGCTCGCGTCTCTCTCGTGATCGCCTTCGTCTCGATCCTCGTGGTCGCTCTCATCCTCGTCTTTATGGATTTGAGCTCGTCGTCCCTTTTCGTCATTTGGTTGCTTACTCGTCTTGTTCAGCCTCCACGTCTTTATTCGTCATTTAGTTGCTTACTCGTCTTGTTCAGCTTCCACGTCTTTATTCGTCATTTGGTTGCTTACTCGTCTAGTTCAGCTTCCACGTCTTTATTCGTCATTTGGTTGCTTACTCGTCTTGTTCAGCTTCCACTTCTTTATTCGTCGTTCATCATGTCCATTCACGTTTGCTTGTTGTCTAGGGTATTCTTTTGGTATGCTTGCACCATGCGCAAACACACCCCACATAAATGCTATCATTAATAAAAAATCCTTCGTTATAAGTTTTAGGCTACATTCGACAAAGGAGTTAGAGGTAATTCGGAAACTGTTTGTTTCGGCCCCCAAAGAGAAAGAACCGTTCGCTGATATTAAAAATAATAATTCACAGAGCTCACAGGATATCTAAAATTGCTGAGAAAAGCATGCTGACTTGTCTGGATGATGATTCTTGGACATCCGCAATATTATAAAACGATGAAAGTTATCCGGGCGAATCCAATTCCCAAGCTAACAATCTGTGGGTTCGTGGGATTTGCATTGCTTCCGATTTATTTGGTCCATTGCCAAATAGCGAATTTCATCGCGTTTTCAATGTCTAATTTCCCATTAGATGAAATTTAACCCTCTAATGCCCAGACCCATCTTCAGGCACAGTACACATATTACTTAATTAAAATTACCCAACTTTCTCAGAACCGAAATGAAATTTAATTATTGAATAAAAGGGAGAACAAGTAGCGGACAGCTCCAATGGGTCTCTTTCGGTGTTGCTCAATATGTAGCAACATATTTCTTCATTTGTCAACATTTGTCAAATTTTTCATAATTTTAAGCACAGGCAATGTAAATTCCGCATGCTAATTTCACCCAGAATACTTTTGGTACCGAGTATCTCACAGTCGATAACACGCGATTGTAGCTTTCCTACTTGTTTCTCTTCAAAACGATAACCTCGATTGAGTTTAAAAATAAAAATTATACAAAAACGAAAATAAAAATTTTTAAATAAAAAAGTGCAAAAGTTTACTGTTTTACCATACCACGTTTTTCATAATTTTCGAGGGCGATAGTATGCGTAGCAATATTTTGAAACAAACTTGATCTGCGTGCAACAGATTGGAATGTTGTCACCAAATTTGGTAGCTCTAGCTCTTATAGTCTCTGAGACCTGTTCTTTCATACGGATGGACAGACGGACACACGTACATGGCTAAATCGACTCAGCTGGTGAGGCTGATCAAGAATATATATACCTTATATTGTCGGAGATGCCTCCTGTTACATACATTCTCGGTTGGCACCAAGTTATACTACCCTAGAAAAATTATACAGAACTTAATAAAAGCTATCTTAAAAAAGCACAGCTGTGCAAGTATTCTAATTTTAAAACCGACAATACTAAAACAATTCCGCCACTTTCAACATGACCCCTATACGAATAACTTAAATGACCATGCTCCTCCTTTAATAGAAAACGAAACCAAAGAATAAGTAATTAAATGCTAAAAGTAAAGTAAAAAAATGCTCTGAAATTTTATTGAACAATGATACCGAACAATTACATGAAAAAGCTAGATCAAGAAAAAACTTGGTTGTAGAGATTTTTAAATTTTTAACTCTATGTATAAATACAATATGTATAAATGACATGATTTATCATGGCAATGCTTCGAAGCAAAAAAATCAGTTGTAGTAATTATCCTATATTTACAAATATTTAGCAAAATAGCAAATCAGCGGACATGCTTATGGGTAGGGTAAAAAAGAAGAATATATATAATTGTCGATAATATGTATAGTCATATCCTGCAGGAAAAGTAACAATTTTCAGGGTAGGGTCCCAAATGCAAATATATCAAGTGTAACCCACGTTCAAGAACTAAACAAATTCTCAAGACAATATGGAAGAATTATACAGCCGGCACGACAATTTTTGACTAAAATCTAGAGTAAGCAGAGCCCTGGCTAGCATGTTAAGAACATGTGAAGAAGAATTTTGGCTTACTACCAAAAAGCTTTTTAAAATAAAAACCATTATAGCCAGAGTTCTTTGAAGAACTTTTAAATATAATCTCCCCAGATACATCTGCCACTTTGAAATGGATTGGGTGCAATAATATTAGAAGTAATTAAAATACAGAGTCATATATGTATAGTAATATAGTCATATATAGTATAGCAATATAGTATATATAATATATATAGTAATATAGCAATTCACGATACAATTGAGGACTCAGGAATAGATAAAATATACGTTTAATGGGTCTCAGGACACAAAGGGATGTAAAATCTGATATGTTAGGGAATGTTAGAATGTGTACGTGTACATTTTAGTATTAAAGAGGTCTTGAAATAAATAATTAATAATATTGAAGTAAACTGGAATAATGACTTAATAAACAAATGCATCGCTAAAGGTTTGTCACTTATAAAATATTTTCCTAGTCTACCATAAAAAGCATAACATCACAAATTAAAATGGAAAGCAAAAAGCTTCAAAGTAATAAATAGACTAATGACAGACCACACTTATGACAAAGTTTATCTACATCGCACCAAAGCATGGGAATTAAAAAAAAAATTGGAAAAAAAACCAATATACAATGCAATCTGTATTTTTATTTCATTTTGCGGATTATCATTTCAACAAACTCCTAAATTGGACGGGAGGTCATGTTCAAGATGCAGCAAGCAGCAGTGGGTATTTACATTAAGACTGATTTGCTTTAAGCATGTGTCAAAAAGAGAAAAAGATAATTTCATCTTTGCACCTCCACCTTTAGCGCGATCGAAACCTGCTCTCGTTCTACTAGTATCCCAGTTGCGTCCAAATAATGAATCACTCATTATTCCACGCCTAACCTAAAGACCCGGCGATTACACCGCAAGACTGCCCCAAAATCAGGTGCCCAAGCCTATGGAGGTAGAGAAGGTAGATCCAAGTTCTCGCCCCAGATTACAAGCGCATGCTAGAAAAGTATATGAGGATGTCACAATGAGGGTCCAAAAATTCATGAAGAAAATAAAATAACAAATACGAGAAAGACGCGGGAAAGCCTGTCATAGAGGACGAAGACCTGAAATACTGCAATGGAGTGGAATCGCGACTTTCTAAAGAGAATAAATGATAACTTTAATTTGTTTAAAAAGGTTATAGAAAATGAAGGCCGCACCAAGTCCCATTAATTTGGTGAATTTAAAGTTGTGAGTTTTGTCAAAATTTATGATAAGACTTTTCGATAATTATAAAAAATTCTTTTTTTTAAATTAAAATATTAAGTTCAAAGGCATTTGCGGATCCTTACTAGTACACGCCTATAACATAAACATAACGTTAAACATGCTGATAAGATCTTAATATCCGAATATTACAAGAAAAAAAAAACATTTTTTAAAGGAGTTTAAAGAAAGAGAATTTGTAGTATCATGAGGGGGAGTAAGAACTTACCCACAGAAAATCATTAATTTCTGTCCTCAAAAACTTTATCTTAGATCATTCTTAGGGTTAACCAGCTACTTTGGATGCTTTATTAAAGGGTTTGCTACCGTTGAGCGTCCACTCACAAACATTCTAAATGGTGACATTGGCAAAGTAGGTTTGCACACACTCAGTTTAGGAAAATCGAGATAAACCAAACCAACATAAACCACCGAAGAAATCACTTATCCTGATTTTAGTAAGACCTTTGAATTTATTACAGAAGCCACCCCGCATGTCATAGGTTACGTATTCCCTGAGAATTGCACGTGAAATCATGGTAATAGGTCGTTATATCAGGGATAAAGATGCAAATGTAAAGAAACTCTTAACTTTATGTGGTGACTTCTTCTGCATGTCACAAGTATACAGTGCAGTATCAACTGGCAACTTTGCGTCTAACCGCCGAGTCCCTAGTCAAAACAAATCAGCATTTCGCTGGGAACTAATTCATTATTGATGCACTTATGTACTAGTTACAGATTCCTTATGTATATTTCCCACTAGGGGTCATTTATGCATGAGTATTCTTGACGATAAGAGTATTTCGGGCATTCTTGAATCTTATACAGTGACGCACTAAAGTGTTGGCACAGTGGCAAATGTCAACTTTAAATGTTGTTCCCAGGCGTATGCAACAATTTTATGATGAAATTTTTTTTGATTTATTTAAATTAAACATTTCTTTATTCAAAGGCACTTTTTTTTTGATTTTTTATAACGTTCTTAAAACTATTTAAACTTTAGAAGGGAATGAACCTATTTCGTGACACAAAAGTCTTGGCACAGTTTCACTACTAGTTCTAATTTATTTAAAAAATTCATAACGGAACTTCTCCTTAACCACATGACGCCGAACAATTTGCAACAAAGTTATATTTTTTCCAAGTATTTAAGTAATTATCCTGAATTCTCACAAAATGGACCATATGCGCAAAGAATCTTATGTAGCTCAACGCAAAATTGTCCTTCACCTGCACAGTGAAGGCAAATCTTATGGCGAAATAGCTAAAATTATGGAGCTAAGCAGATTTTCAATCAGAAGCATCGTGCAGCGCTATAAAGGAGCAGAAAGTTTGGAAAATGCACCCAGATCAGGACGCCCAAGGCCATGAAGTGACCGAGAACGCAAGCAGGTGGTCCGAAAAACTAAGGTGAACCCGAAAATATCTTCTTCCCAGATTGCCGCTGATGTCAAGACTGAGTTTGGGAAGGAAATTCATACCATGACAGTAAAAAGGGCCCTGCACGAATCAGCCTATCATTGTCGTTCTGCTCGACGAAAGCCATTGATCTCGGAGGTCAATCAAAAAAAGCGTTTAGCCTATGCTAAAGAGTATTTGACAAAGCCAATTGGATTTTGGGATCAGGTGCTCTTCTCGGATGAAAGCAAATTCAATATTTTTCGATCCGATGGCCGTCAGCAAGTGTGGAAAAAGCCTAACACAGAGTTAGATAAAAAGAACTTATCGCTCACAGAAAAACACGGCGGCGGAGGAGTCATGGTGTGGGGATGCATGTCTTCGGCGGGTGTTGGGGAACTTGTATTCATCGAAGGAATCATGGACAAGGTGTATTATCTGAACATTTTCAAGGCAAACCTAAAAAATAGTGCAATAAAGCTGAATATGCCGGGTTCGTTCACATGTATGCAAGATAATGATCCTAAGCATTCTGCCAATGATGTGCGTTTGTGGCTCATCTACAATACCGCACATATGCTGCCACATCCACCACAGTCACCTGACCTTAATCCGATTGAGCACTTGTGGGATGAATTGGATCGACGTATTAAAAAACACGAAATTTCATCAAAAAATGACCTAAAGAAGGCCTTATTGGAGGAATGGGTGAATATTTCCGAAGATACTACCAAAAAGTTGGTTCATTCCATGCCGAGACGTCTTGAAGATGTTATAAAGCAAAAGGGATTACCAACCAAGTACTAATTTTGATGTTAAATTAAAAAAAAAAAATGTTTTAAGTGAAGTCTGCCAAGACTTTTGTGTCACAAAAATCCTTTTCTGTTTAAGTTTAAATAGTTTTAAGAGCGTTATAAAAAATACCAAAAAAAAGTGCCTTTAAATAAAGAAATGTTTAATTTAAATAAATCAAAAAAAATTTCATCATAAAATTGTTGATTGTTAAAGTTGACATTTGCCACTGTGCCAACACTTTAGTGCGTCACTGTATATAAGTGTTTAATGTTTAATCGTATTACATGTACTTTGACGAAGAGGTGAGTGATACTTTTTATGCGTAGGTCGGATGTGATTTCAATAGATCTTAAATATCATGTATGTTGACGCTCGTGGAACTTAAAATATTCTACTCATTGGTTAAATGTAATTTCAAGTGTCTACTTGTGCATGTTCAGCTTTCTAAACACTAAGTTATAATTCCCTTTTACCCTATTTATACCCCTACGGGGCATACAATTTGATTTTTTATCATATAATTGATAATATGAAACTGTATATTACTTAATTATTTTTTAATATACCACATACCATATATCCATATCCATTGTCATCGTAACGGATGGGATACCCATGCAAACTGCAGAGTTATACAAACATCAACTATTCGAAGTTAGCTTTCTTTCTTCTTAGAACTTTTATTTTTCAAGTCGATGGGATAATTATTTCGATAATTCTGGGAAATATGAGCGCTTAAGGCCACCTGGGCTGGAAGGGCCACTAAAAATTAACCTCTTTTTTATCTTGATGCACAAAGTTTTGGATACTGGGTATCTCCTAGTCAATCACACTCGAGAGTAGATCGAGAGAATCTTATTGATTTTTTTTTTGATTCGGGATAAACTTGCACCAATTTTGGTGGAGCCAGACATATTCCAACATATTTTTATTTCATTATTGTATCATTATTGTAATGAATTATTAGTATATACACCACAACTATATATAGATCGA
This sequence comes from Drosophila pectinifera, assembly GCA_008042775.1. Lineage (NCBI taxonomy): Eukaryota > Metazoa > Arthropoda > Insecta > Diptera > Drosophilidae > Drosophila > Drosophila pectinifera. Next base: position 12,493 of record VNKC01005254.1, read on the forward strand.
CTTACATAAATATGAGTTGATTCATCACAATTATACATAGATAGACATATATAAATATAAGTAATACGTACATCACAAATATACATAAAATAATATAATTATTAGATTCAAGACAACTCTTATAATCATCTACTAACGATCATGATCATGAATGAACTAGCGAATAAGGAGAGCGATTGAGAATCAGTTGACGTTGAGCAAGCAAGGAGAACAAACACATTGATTAAAAGATAAAAAGTATAACAAGCGCGGGTATCTTGATTAAATTCGGCTATCTACAAAAACCCTTGTTTTATTTTTACATTACCCTACTGTAGTTTTATACCTGGTTCCCATAGGGTACAAGGGTATGATATCGAAGTGCCAAGTGTATGTAACAGGTAGAGGAGGCTTCTTCTATCACAGTCACCAGCAGAGTCGATGTAGCCATGTCCGCCTGTCCGTCTGTCAGTCTGTCCATGTCTGTGCATGTCTCAGAGACTATAAGAGCTAGAGATACTAAATTTGATGACCACATTTTAATTTGTTGCATGCCGATAAACTTTGTTACAAAATTTGGTCAAAACAATAAAGCTGAAATTTTAAGATAGGGTCTAAAAGGCTGGGTATACATGTTGCGAAACTGACTAGGTCGCGGGTTTGAATCCTTTTGCAGTACCCATTTTATTACTTTCTTTTATTCCATTTATTTCTTGATATTCTTTTTTTTATTATTTTGTATTGTAAAAAATATTTGTAAAATTAAATTAAATTAAATTAATTAATTTATTATAAAATGGGTAAAAAAAAAATATTTAAATAAAAATATATATTTGGTGGCGATTGTCGCAGTAAATAGCGTCAGTAGAGTAGCAGTAAACTAGACAACTAGTGTGTGTGAAAGGGATAACATTGTTCTAAAAAGTTTTCATATAATGTAAAAGCTTTCATGTAATGTTTTAATATAATGTATCAATTGAATAATAAGGAGAAAAACTTAATAAGCAAGTTAAATAAAGAGGTCACGAATTTATCTTGCAAAAACGAAGAGCAACATGCACTTAGACCCCTAGACCACAACCAGCTTTAAATAGTGAGTGGCGATTGATATAACAAAATTCACGTTGTAAAAATTTTATTTATTCTTTCAACTTTCTTATAACTGATATGAAATGTATTAATGAAATGTATTGCTAAACATGTAGCAATATATTTCTTAATTTGTCAACATCTGTCAAGTTTTTCATAATTTTCAGCTTAACAAAGCCATGTCACTTGAACTCACAATGCCCTGGGTTCCGAGTATCTCACAATCGATATTACTCGACTGTAGCTTTCTTACTTGTTAATAGATAACATATAGAATTTTATTCATTTTGCAAATGCATTGAGTTCCATTCAAAACTGACATAATGTGTGTTTTGAGCACAAACCAAAATGCCATCCTTTTTATCCTTTTGGATCGAATTATTCTCATTTCTACTGCAATTCGGATCTTTTAAAATTATGTGGCGCGATAGGGCGTATGCTTCTGAACGAGAAGCTCCGGTTGAAATTCTGAGATTTTGTCTTAGCAATTCGGTCACCAAAATACAAAAGACATCGTTGTTCTTAATATACACTGTTAATTATGTAAGCTTTCGTAATGTAATTTAGGCATGACAAAATCATGTTTAAAAGTGCCACGAAAAAGTACGCTCTGTGAACTTGACGCGGGGCAATCCGATAAGAACTTAGTCCAAACGAAAAACAACAAAAATGTTTGGATTTTTGTACCTGCACTAATTTTTTAACATCGATTCAATTGAAATTGCAAAGCTCACATATATTTAACAGGTTTGAAAAAGGTCTGTATTATAGCGCCGATAACTTCAACTCGACTCCCTTTTCTTGGAGACTTATTCTTTTAAGTTTGGGTTCAAAGTTGCTAGGGTAGGTTGCTTATCAGTAGAAATAGGTAGATTGCGAGTGTTATCCAAAGTGAGCATAAGCGGAATTCAATTTTGGCGAAGACTTCATGCATGGTAGATAAATACTGTCTTAGTCACTTTGCATACCTTTAGGGTCACCACCTTAGTTTTAAATCGTTGTAGGTATAACTAAAGTTTAAATAGCACTTAATATATAATAAAAAAGCATACCCTCATATTATCCATAAGTTCGTCCTGACTGGATGCATTTTTCAATTTATTCAAGTCATCTTCAACAATATGAAGAGATTTTAGTAGTAAATGTACATCTACCATGTCAGCTAAAATTAACAAACGAGTTACAGCTGATAGTAGATTTCTGGCTGCTCGCACCATGTTGCCTCGCTTCAATGAACTGCACGGATCTTCAGAAAATTCTCTGGCTGCAATACTCATGGCATCTCCAGTTTTTTTTACTTCATCTACAGCAGTTAACATTTCTTGTGTGATATCTGGGTTTTCGTAAGCAATCTGTTCACCCTTTTGAATAAAATTTTCGGTAGCTTTTTCAACTGCTGCAACTAAGGCACTGGCACGTTTGGATTTTCCTAAAAAGATAATAAATATAATTATACAACAAAAAAGAAAAAAGAAAACTTCGGGATGCCGATGTTTATATACTCTTGCAGAGTGCAATATGACCCTACTTATTTAGTCGACTTATTTCCATTAAATGAAAGGAACAGTACTGGTGGTGTATTAAAAATTTTTATATAAAAACACAGAATATTCATAAATTGTCATATAAAATAAAAGATCGCTCCAATCATTTTGAAAAAATGTAAAACAAATTTGTGTTAGGGAAAGATTTTCTGAAAATTTGATTATTCCACAATAAACATAGAGATATTAGCAATATTCGAGCCCTGGCCCGAAACATTTTAAAGTATATATTTATGTATATATTTCGCCCCTCCCTTTGTTTTTTTTTCTTTACTCTTGATGATATTATTTTTTATAATTTGATTTAGATAATTATAAATGTAATTAAATGTAAAATTGAACAAATATAAATATTTCGTCTGTAGTGGCAGCAGCAGTTCTAATTTTCTCACGTCAATATTCTTATTACTCTTTAGGTAAAAATTCAAATAACTGCAAATTTATATGAAAAACTAAAAATAAAAGACAGAAAAAATTCAAAAGTAAAAACAAAAAATATACTTAGAGTTTTGTGGGGTTTAAACCAGGTCCGATCTTGCATTAGCAGAGTACGGGGTCCACGCCACCTATTCAACTACACCCATAATGCTACAGTTTGGCAATAAAAAATTGACTTTTAGATTTTTTTTTTTTCGAATAGGTAAATCAGAGAGACGAATGTGTGAAAAGGGGATGATGGCATTAAGTCTTTCTTATTTAAAACAGAAAGTTATGATACCGGGTATTTCAATGTCGAGCTTACTCGACTGTAGCATCCTTACATGATTTTTGTAATACATAGATAGAATTAATAGATTGTGTACTTAAATACATATATGCACCCTAACTAACCTTATGTATTTTGGCAAAGAGCACTTGGAAAAGGATTCTTCTTTTTGGAATACTTTCATATTTGCGGATGCGTGAATATTGGTAATATATCAACATTTTGGCTCAGAGGGACATTCTATGTGTGACGATAACCAAATACTGGGCTACACACTAAAAATTTAAAATCGACAGTAAACCACGACGGGGGGAAGCGTTATGGTGAGGCCTGTATGTCGGTTGCAGGAGTTGGAAATCCAGATCTTTTTTTAACTACATTGAATACAACTCACTAAATCGAGATTTTGTGAAGATTTCCGATATTAACAAGACAGTGAACCACAAAATAAATGCGGCATTGTATAAGCCTGGATTCATTAGAATTGTCCGCACGTTATGCGGCCGCCAGCACAGTCACCCGACATTAATGTTATAGAAAATAACTTTATCGTTGAAGTATGTACCTGGTTGAAATAAGTTGTGGCATTGTTTCTGTGGGGGTCTGCATTTGCAAGATAAATATGTCATAATATTTGGTAGCTCTAGGACTCTCTGATCACAATAGATAGAGATATCATACGGATGGACAGCCGGATAGACGTACATGGCATTCATTCTCGGCTGACATAAATTCTCAGTGGCACTAACCTGACCCTAATGGGTATAAAAATATTTGTTGACTGAAACATTTCTCTTTTTATTTTTCTTTGGCATATTCCATCCGTCGTATCAAATGGACTGAAATTTTTAAAAAACATAGTAAAATAAACCAAACATAAACAGCTCTTAACGACGAAAGATAAAACATCGTACCGTAAACTACAAAAACCCTGGACCACATCCAACTTTACACTATAAGCTGCGATTATCATTCGTATGTATATTTCGGCCACGCTAGATAATAAAATGGCGCAAAGACTGGATAATACAAAGAGCGTGCGCGTGAATTTACAAAAAAAAAAAAAAAACTTTCTTAAATACTTAAAAAATTTCTAACTTTCCCAGAATTGAAATGACATGTATTAATTTAATAAAAAGGGAAGAAACTAAGCAAGCCAATGAAATAAAAGTTTGAAGAAAAAGAATTCATCGGATTTGGCGAGATTCGAACACACGCCGTGATCTTGCAAAAATAACGTGAGCCTGGCACTCTGAACTATCGTAATAATCTAAATTTGTGTTAACAGCTCCCGAACGGGTGTTGCTTAACATGATCCTAGCAACATTTGTCAGTTTTCCGTGTCGCTCAACAATTAGCTCTGGGTAACGGGTATCTCACAGTCGATAACACTCGACTGTAGCGTTCCTGCTTATTTAATATCGAAACAATGAAAATCAATTCTTTCTTTTTATTAAACAATGTTGAATGCTAACAAAAAAATATGTACAATATGAACAATCACATTGTTTGGCTTGGGGGACAAAAAAATCTAAATTTTAAAAAATTTCAAGTGAAACCTAATTAATTTTAATAAAGATCTAAGTCTATTACACACCCTTCCTTGGTCTTTGTGCCGAAGCCCTATGCAATCCCCTCTTGAAATTGTTTCCCTTATCCTTAAAAACCTCCTAGTTCCCTATTATTTGGAATGATTTGTTTTTCCTCTCCACAAACTTAAAAAAAAAACTGCTTGAAAAAGTAATTACCCTCTATATAATATAATTCAAAAACATTTCAAGCAGATGTGATTTATATTGAATCTATTATTTGAATTGCAGGACGCTTAAGGTTTCCTTTAAAAAATCCTCATCCAATGTTCTCTCTGGTGGCCGTAAGGGACCCATCTGGGTCCCTTATTGTTTACATTGTTCATTAATGACCTGCCTATTATTCTGACTAACTCAAGAGTACTCATGTACGCTGACGACATTAAACTTTGCATGCAATATAAGGGCGGCTCTAGCCAGTCGGTATTATAAAAAGATCTTAATAACTTTCAGACATGGTGTAGACTTATTAAAGTTAACCGGCTCAAAGTGCAAGTTGATGATATTCTCACGTGTCACTTATTCGTTGAACTGCTATTTGGAAAAAATCACTCTAATTGACGATTTGGGTAATCAGCTAGATCCTAAACATAAGTTCGATTATATTTCGTGCATGGTGAATAAAACCAGGGGTGTGCTTGGATTTATTAAACGGTGGTAGAAGGAATCCAATGACCCTTACGTTATGAAGTATTTATACACTTTGTTAGTCCGTCCTATCTTACAGAATCCTGCTTTACATGCATTGAATCAGTTAATAAAAACCATATTACTTTTCGCTCTACACGGCTTAAATTGGGATGTAAACTCAAGGTTATCCTCTTATTTCAGTAGACTTCTCCTAATTAATCAATCTTTCTTAGCCAATCGTAGAACACTGCTAGGCATCTCCTTAAGAAACTTTACTATATACATTTAGCTTTGCACCATTGTAGAACGTCTTATGAAATGCATGAACCCTTTGCAATATTATATGCAAATTATAACAATTTGGACAAAATAACATCAACTGTGGATAACCTTCATAAACCACAAATTTTAATCCTAACCCATGCTATCAAACAGCGCGCTAGTAGTACTATTGGTGTAGCATAGTTTCTTTTATCTGTATTTCCTTTTATAGCACCTATTTAACATCTATTAAGTATCGTAAGGGCCACTTAATTTAACTAACCATAGTGCATCAATGACCAGAAGAATGTATGCTCAACCTTTTCCTAAAGAAATTCATTACAATCGATCGGCTGTTAACACTAGTTTACACTCAGAATGTCCGAGACCCGTTGTTGACAATTTCTGGTAGAATTGGGCCACCAGATTACGACACTATCAATAAAAGCTAGCAGGAAAGCTATAGTCGAGTGTTATAGATTGTGAGATACTCGGTACCCAAAGCATTGTAAGTGAAATTAACATGGCCAATTCACTTTTTCTAATTATGCTCAAAATTGTGAAAATCTTGTCAAATGTTGAGTAACACCGAAAAGGGGCAAATATTGCTAGAAACATGTTGAGCAATCTGCTTTCCCTTTCATACACAATTGTTTCTCTTCATTCAACTAATAAATTTCTTTTTAGTCCTGAGAAAGTTAAAGAATGCTTAAAATGTAACGAACCTTGTAATTTTTTGTAATATCTCGCAAAATCTCTTTCTATTTTGCAGTCCTGACGTCATTTTATTGTCAAGCGTGGGCGAAACATAATACTCACGAAGTATCGCTGCATATAATGTATAATTGATTGTGCTCCAGGGGTCAAAGTGCCCAAGATAGATCGGTGACCAATCCCAACGAAGTCCAAACAAATTTTTTTTACATTTATATTTAATTTGTTGATAAAATTCACACTTCATAGTTTAAAAATTTCATAAGCTATTCCAAATAATCTCGTTCTGCTTTATTTTGTGGATGGGAAACGAGCCAAGGAAGGAAAAACAATACCATGGAATAGAATTGTCGGCAGAAATCTGGTACATCTACAATCATAATAAAGAGTGCAAGAGGGGCTCAGTCTAGTAAGTGTGAGCCAAAGGACAATAGAATGTGAATTAACCCTTAGATGGTGCGCGGAGTTTCGCCTTTTGGAAATGAGGCATGTTTTTGGTTTTGTATTGACAGTGTTTTGATAAAGTTCTTAATCCTAAAATATGTCCTAATCTTAAAATTTCATTACTTTTTATAACTTAATTAATATTTATACTTTCAGCTGCTTTTAGCAATGCTTTCTTCAAATCAAAGAATCGCATAAAAAAATTCCGACAAACTTGGATGTAGAAGTAACTGAGAAATTGTTAGGATTGGCAAAACCTTAAGAACCATCCGTTCAACGAATGGTGGGAAATTTGTCTTAATTTTTGTTTTTTTGTAAACAGTCATTTTATTAGACGTTGAAAAGTGTTTTTCGTCCCGATAATTTGCAGTTTTTATTCGTAAATCTTTGACGCCACAAAACACATCGCTTAAGAACACATGTCACACAAAATTCGTTTCCTATTTAGCATATCATAGGATTTATATGTTCCAATAAATTTTGTATGTCTCTCTTTTGCAAAGACGATCCAAGTTAGAAAAGGGCTCTAGTGATTCGTTTACCAAAAGAAACAGTTGAGCGGAATTGATTAAAAAATTTTGTTTTTATAATTCTTTGAATGCATTGTTGTGAATATGTGCTAAAAGCTATGTGTATTAGACTAGAAGACAAGTGTTTATTAATGGCACGCCAAATCAAAATTGCTCAAATCAGAAACCTTCCCAAGAATCTTCAAAACAATTATCAGTCAAAACGCGTTCTAAAAACAACGTACGAATTAAAAAATAAACATACAAAAGTTTCATTTTGGATCGCCCCGTTCGAGCCTGCGCCAAGCTTGAGAGTGAGCGAAATGGAAATGGAAAAATTTTAATTTGTAATAATTCCCATGTTTATCGTTCGATATCACTGAAATTTTTAGAGCACGCATAAATGTAATTTTTATTTTATTTTAATTATACGTTATAATTTTCGAGAGCGGTATTGGGCGTAGCCAAATTTTGAATAAAACTTTATCTGCGTGCGACGAATTGAAATGGAAATGGTATGTGTAGCACTTATAGTCTCCGAGTCCTGTTATTTGACGCGAACGGACAAAAGGACAGACATGGCTGAATCAACCCGGCTGGTGACACTAATAAAAAATATATAAACTTTATGGAGTCGGGAATTTCTCCTTCCATTTTCGGTTGGCACTAAGTTATAATACCCATGTATCCGATGGGTACCGAGTATAACAATGCCACTGAAATTTGGCGTCACAGAGGCGGAAAAAAATGCTAAAATTCTAAATGCCAAAGTGCGTGGAAAACGCGACCCACATGACTCTGCTGTATCTTCTGCTGTATCTCACTGTATATGTATATATGTAGGTACCTCATGCCATTTACATACATATGTATAACTTAACACATATGAAATGCATACATATGTACATACATGTATCTACATATGTATGTACATAGATGATAATGGGAATTTCTGGTCCGGCGCATTTGATCTTAAGTTAATAAACTGTAATCACTATCTAAAATACATTTCAGCGTCAATTTGTCACAAACAGGAATCGCACTAGTTGGTTATTTGTTAATACGCTTTTCTTAATTAAATTTTTTAAAGTTCTCAACTTTATGATACATATAAAGAAAAATTTATTTTTTTATGGTTAATTGCCATCTGGATACAATATATATATATACATAAGTTTATACTTTCTAAGCATTTACCTTTCTTCTTTTTGCTTGGACCTTTAGTATTTACAAGAGTCGTAACTTGCAGAACAAGGGGCTCTAGAGTTTTTTCAACAGACATTGTGCGGATCTCCAAGTTTTTGGGATCCCATTTCAAAGCTATTTGTCCAAAATCCGTTAATGTTCCCATCTTTTCTAGATTTAGCATCAGCTTAGATTGTATTTTATTTTAACTCAAAATTGGTTTGTTATTGGTTGACAATTAAGAGACGACGCCTATTTCGCAAATTTAACGAATGTTTGGAATGATGGAAAGAAATATAGCGTTGTATTTTATTGTAATATACTAATCTCACAGAGCTCATCTCGAGGGAATGGTTGGAATTATTTGATTAATGTACAGCACCAATTCTAATCCCAAAATATTCTGGTTATTCCCTATAAGGCTAAATGTCTAAATTAAATGAATTGAGAAATATATTCGACACATTCGATTATGATTTGAACGACCCAAAAGAGTCGGTTTTTAAATTTTTAAACAAAAGTCTAGTGACAAGCAATGGTTATAAGTTTCGTATTCTGCTCAATTATCTTTAATTATTTAAACTGTTACACATATAATTTACAATATAAAGCAGTAGCCACACTGGCTAATTTTAAAATTAATTTAGAAGTCATTTTCAGCAACCAAATGAAAAGTGTGTATGGAAACTAATGTTCCCAGCCGATATGTTTAGTCGATAAATTTTGTCATTTAGCTATTTCGTGAACGATAAGAAGGAGGAACGATGAGACTATGGTATTATCGTGAAATTCGTATTATCGTGGCACTATCTAGTATCTACCGTCAGCCTCTTTTTTTTTTAAGTAAAAAATAACACAAAAAAAGGTAGCAAAACGTGAAAAATTAAAAAAATTAAAAAAAATTTATAATGCGGAACAAGCGGATCTGATCTCAGAGCATTGTTTAATTATGGGACAATTAATCATAGTTAGGAATTTATCCGTAGATAGATAGACATAAATAACCTTTACATAGTCGTCCGATACCGCAGAGTACTTGGATGGAAATGAGAATTAAGGCATTATTTTTTTTTTACTTTATCTTTTTGATAAATTGACTGTCTTTTGAGACACAGAAACGATTTTTTCAGTATGCTAAGGATAAAATCATGTATATCCTGGCTGCTCAAATTCAGGTAAACTAACAATAATTAAGAAATGTCACTCCCAACAAACATCTGTCTGCCACGAAACATTAAGGACACAGAAGTAGACAAATTATATGTTGTATGGGTTCCAGGGCATCACGGTCTTTATATAAATGAAAAAAAAACTGACGAATTAGCGAAAGAGCTACATATAATTATAGGACTATGTATAGATGTGCAATTTAGTGTTAAGGAGGCAAATAACAGAATTAAACAAAATTGTAATGATGACTATTTGAACAAGGTAAATGCTAGAGGCTCGAAACTTATATATTCTTCCTTATCTACCAAAAATACCAATGCATCACAATCTAAAATGGATGGCAAAGTATAATAGACAGACTCATTTTAAATTGCCAAAAACTTACACATAATGGAAAAGAGTTTAAAATCTTCAGATACTACCAAAACATTTGAGGGAGCTCGCAAAATGTATAAATTCAGCTGACTTGTCTTTCTAGGAACCTGTGCTCCTTTAAATGTAAAGCACTTCAAAACATTAAAAAAGAATCACAAAGGAATCGAAACCAAAAACAAGAAATCTGAACTTTGATTTGCAATCAAAGTTTTGGATGATCGCTTCAACAACTCCTGCAGTGGAAGGGAGGTTCAAGAAACAGTAAGCAGCAGAGGATCTGGATCTACAACATCGAACTGATTGTCTACATGCAGTTTCGAAAGGAGTATGTTGCATCTATGTACATATATCTAAACACCTTGAAGCCCGTTAATATTCTGCGCTCTCATCTGGCTGCAGCCAGGTGACACCAATACTTCTATAGCGACAATTCTTCTGAATGCATTAGATGTGCTGTTAAGGAATCTTTCTGACTTTTTTATTAGGATTCTATGACCCCAGGTGCTTTCTAAATAAAATAAACATAATTAAAATTTAATAATTAATTTTTTGTCGCCATTTATTTATGTAATACGATGTAATAGAAAAATAAAATGTATCTGTATTACTTACTTACTTGCTCATTATTTTGAATTGGGCTTAAGAATTATTTTAAACCCCGATTTTTTAGTGGTGAACATCATGGAATATTTAGTGAGCATTTGGCACGACAAACTCATATGCACCAACATGGATGGTGAGTAATGTGATTTTATTGTATTATAGTTATTTTTAAAATGATTATCAGTAATAGTGAATTTGTACTGAACGCAGCCAATAGATCAGCATCCATTTGGGATGCAACATATGTACTTTCATATATTCACTGTTGTGTTTCGTTGTTATTAAACCACATTTTGAAGGCAATGGACGAAAATTTTAATTTTGCTATTATGGCATTCAGTAAACAAAATGTTGTCTATTTAAAGGCTGTGTTGAATGTTTACAAGTTCCTCGACAGGAAGGAGGGTTTATGGTGTCTAAAATAATAATAATGTATATTTTAGCTAGTTCGAAAAAGCCCAAAAAGATAAAAAATAAGTACCTGTCAATAATGCTGTTTCTTACGATTTTAATATTTTTGAAATGTTTGAATTACCTGTTGCTAATGAGTTTTTGTTGATCTGAAAACTTATACTCTCTTTCCACATAGTGCATCAGTGTGGAACAGTTGGGATTTTTGACAAATGTGAAACTCCGATTGCCACCGAGCACATCCGCCGAGCACAGCCACTGTCCGCCCTAGGATAACATCAGCTCATCAAAACAGAGATTGTTGGAGTGGATTCTGCGAGAGTAAAATGAATAATTTTATGAATGAATAGTTTAATGAAACTATTTTGGCTGTTGTATAACATCACAACCTCAGGTTCTTCTTGATAAACTGATTGCTATCGCCTTCTGCACCTTGGGATCATCATCGGAGTACGTTCAGTTGACTTCTTCATGATTTTGACAGGCTCACATTGCCGAGTTTGCTTGTTACTATTCTTTAATGTATGCAATAAATACATATAATTAAAAAAATTATATATAATTAAAATATATGTCTGGAAACATACAGAGGCTCTGGTTTTTACTTTGCTTTTGCGACTAGCGTTTTTGGGCAAAAACTTTCTGTTACACTTTTGAGTGCTAAGGTTTTCGCTTTTGTTATCGGAAGATTTAATATTTTTTCTTTATTAAACATATGATAAGGTTGTTTTCAGATGTAAACAAAGTGTTCAAATGTTTTTAATTTTTTCAGCTGTTTGTTTTAACGCCAAGTAAAGGCAGAAATTGTTTATTTATCGGTCCAAAAGTGCTGCCACTCTTTAGACAGTTTTAGTTCCAGTGGTCTCAAAGACTTTCATATCTTTCTTAAATGGTAAAATAACCATTTAATCAATGAAATTATTTAGTCTTATTTAGTTATATGTAGTTATGTTTTCCCAAAAATATAAATGTCCACCATTTCATTTAAGAAGTATTTCAACTAGATTGTTTCGATCCTTCAAAATTATGGCAAGCCTAGCAACCAAATCGCATATTTTTGTTGCCAACGAATTTATTTTCCGAATTCGAGGAGGGGTCAGAAAATAATTTTTATTTAAATAAATGCGTATTAGACAGATCTTCTGTGGTGTGAAATAATCAGCAATATCAGGAACAAGAGGACCGTTTCCTGTGTTTGAAAAGTAAATCGCAAGAAATTTGCGAAAGTGAAAATGAGCTTGCCTGATAACCTCGTTTTCCACCGTATTATCTTCATGTTGTGGATGGGGAACGAGCCAAGGAAGGAGTGCAGCGACTAACAGTGCTGCCACAAAGATGGAGACCCACCGCTTAGCCCTATTTTATTTATGTTGTATATAAATATATATTTAACTATAACTTGCGTGTAAAGAATTAAAATATCATGGAATAGATCATGATACAATTACAGAAGGTAGAATTGTCAGCAGAAACCTGGTTCCTCTACAATCATAACAAAGAGTGAGAGTGAGAGGGGCTCAGCCTAGTAAGTGCGAGCGAAAGGACAATAGAATGTGAATTAACCCTTAGATTGTGCGCGGGGTTTCACCTTTTAAAATAAATGGAGTTGTAATTTTGTTATAATGTAATCTGAAATATCTTCGAGTTAGAAATTAGGGTTTTTTGAGGTTGTTTTAGATTTTGTATTGACAGTGTTTTGTATAGGTTCTTAATTCTAAAATATGCCCTAATCTTAAAATTAAATTTTTTTATAGCTTAATTATTATTTATATTTTCAGCTGCTTTTATCAATATTTTTTTTTTAAATCAAACAATCGGATAATAAAAATGTTGACAAACTTGGATAGAGAAGTAACTGAGAAATTTTCGGTATGGCAAAACCTTAGGGACCATGCGTTCTTCCTTAATTTTTCTTCTTTGTAAACAGTCATTTTATTAGACATTGAAAAGTTTGTTTCTTACCGATAAATTTCGGTTTTTATTCGTAAATCTTTGACGGCACAAAGCACATCGTTTAAGAACACATGTCACACAAAATTTGTTTTCTTTAGCATATCATAGGTTTTAAATGTTTGAATAAATTGTTTATTTCTCTATTTTGGGAAGACCTTGTAGAAACACGAGATCCTATTTACCTTTAGTTTTGACCCATTGTAGAACCTCTTATGAAATGCATGAACCCTTTAGAGTATTATGTGCAAATTATAATGATTTGTACCATATAACATCATCTGTAGATAGCCTTCCCAAACTAAAAACATTAATCCTAACCCACTTAGTAAACATGCAAGCAAGCAATCGAGCAGTGCGC
>VNKC01005257.1:0-16921 GCA_008042775.1 Drosophila pectinifera
AAGTCTATGGTGGGACGATACTCTTTCCAAAAAGCTGTCGTGGACTCATTTTCTACTAAGTCATTCTGTTATCAATCAGATGGGTTTCTATGTGGGGTTTCTCTTCGGACAGAATTGAAATTAGAGCATCATATTTTTTTGGTGACGCGGTCCAGAAAGAATACGGTGCTGCGTATGGAATTGATTGAATTGTGCGAGGTCCTATTACTTTCTGAGATTTCCGCAGCTATCCTTCCTAGTATGACAATACTCGCCTCTAATATATATTCGTGTACGGACTCCATCATTGATCTAGCACTTCTTCTGAGTCGACATCCAGTGCCGAAATCGATCGATTCATCCACTCTGAAATATGGCATCCTGTCATCCTTCCGTACAACTGTTATTTTTCTCGCCTAATTGCTTTATCTACACATGACGACAGGTCATTATTTCGTAGGAGGGCCCTCCTCGCCCTAAACAATGGGCTCTCCATCCGCAATTTCGTCTGAATTCCTCGGGGAGCTCTATAAACAAAACAAGTGACAAGCCCCTACGAAAAAAAATATTCACGTAGGCGAAATGGTGGTCATCAAGAAAGAAAATATACCTTCAACCCCTAAGCACTTCCGCAAATATGCTCAATTCCGCGCATATTTTCCATAGTTTTAGTTCATACCTTACTAAACCATCACTTTTTGTATTATACTATTATTCCGTCCAAATCATCATCAATCGTCATCAATCTCTGCATGCCGAATGAAAAATAAAGGTGGAAAAATTTTAATTGTCTTATGCTAGAGATATTTATCTTTCAAAATAAATTCCCCTAACAAACACAATTTCTGACCAGAGTTTGCTGTTGTTAAGAAGTACGTTTATTTATGTTGGTAGATTCCCATATTGTTGGAACTTCAAATTTATTGGTCTCCAAAACAATTTCTGATAGGGTTAATTTAGTATTTCTAGGTGATTTAAACCTTCATGAGACTATTTGGTCTACAAATGAATCCTCAAGTGCTCTCTTAACTAAAGCACAATATGATTTTGTTGACACCTTGTTCGACATTTGGCTGCCTTAAGTCAACTATGTTCGAAATTCTTTAGATCGCTTGCTTGATCTCTGCTTTGTCTCTGATCTGGCAAGAGTCAGATTGGTTAGGGTGGTGCCATTGACGCTACCTGAGGATCCATATCATCCTACTTTCGATTTAACTATCGATATTGGGATTGCAATGGAAAATAAGTCTCATTGGTCAGCTAAGAAGGTACACTGCTTTAGCAGGGCGGACTTCGGGCAACTGAAAAAGTTTATATCTGAATTTAATTGGACCGGTCTATACATGTGCACTGACATGGTTAATACCATGGATATTGTTTACAATGCCATGAATTGCTTTTCCAAAGGATGTGTTCCGTTATACTATCCGTCAAACAAGCCTCCCTGTATAGTAAAGAGTTGATTCCTCAAAAACATAAAGTCCAAATGTTCTTTCTTGATTTTTGGTGGCACAGTCTAATTTCACCGTGCTTAACGCGCAATGTCGATGCAGGGTTCAGTTCTCGCAGTTCTCGTTCATCTTCAACGCGTCAATCTGGCTTATTCACCGGGTCCCGATGAAATACCAGGCTGTGTGCTTAGGTATTGTGCCGAGGCCTTGTGCAATCCCCTTCTAAAATTGTTTACCTTATCCTTAGATACCCTACAATTCCCCCTTATTTGGAAAGAATCATTCGTTATTCTTCTCCACAAAAAACTTACCAAAATGGATGCTAGAAACTACAAAGGAATCTCCAAGTTGTCAGCCATTCCAAAACTTTTCGAAAACGTAATTACTTCCCATTTGCAGACCCTTTGTAGATTAGTAATTTCTACATGCCAACATGGATTTATAAAACATAGATCAACGACAACTAACCTTCTGGAGCTCACCTCTTTCATTATAAAGGGTTTCCAAAAAAATTCGCAGACAGATGTTATTTATACTGACTTCAGTAAAGCATTTGATTCAGTTAACCATTCCCTTCTTGTCAGAAAACTCGACCTAATGGGTTTTCCTGTTGATCTTCTCATATGGATCTCGAGTTATCTGATTGGTCCTCTTTAAAAATAAATTATCTAATGTTCTTCGGGTTACCTCTGGTGTGCCGCAAGGCAGCCATCTTGGTCCCTTGTTGTTTACATTATTTATTAATGACCTGCCCAAAGTCCTGACTAACTCAAGGATACTTATGTAAGTTGCGACGTTAAACTTTGCGTGCAGTACAAGGACGGCTCTCGCCAGTCAGATTTACAAACAGATCATAATAATTATCAAACATGGTGCAGTACAAACTTATTAATCCTGAACGCCTCTAAGTGCAAGCTGATGACATTCTCACGTGTTACTCCAAAGCTTGCGAATTATACACTGAACTGCTGCTCTTTGGAAAGAATCACTCTAGTTGAAGGAATTCGATGACCCTTATGTTACGAAGAACTTACATACTTCGTTAGTCCGTCCTATCCTAGAGTACGGATCCTGCATTTGGAGTCCCCAGTGGGATGTTCATAGCAAACGCATTGAATCAGTTCAAAAGAACTTTTTACTTTTCGCTCTACGCGGCTTAAACTGGGATGTAAACTTAAGGTTACCCTCCTATTCTAACAGACTTCTCCTGATTAACCTACCTTCTTTAGCAAACCGTAGAACGATGCTAGGCATCACCTTCTTATATAACCTAATCCGTGGGGAAGTGGAAAGTACTGACTTATTAGGTCAGCTTAACTTCTACGTACCTTGTAGAAACACTAGGTCCTATTTACCTTTAGTTTTGCGCCATTGTAGAACCTCTTACGAAATGCACGAACCCTTTAGAGTATTATGTGCAAATTATAATGATTTGTACCATATAACATCATCTGTAGATAGCCTTCCCAAACTAAAAACATTAATCCTAACCCACTTAGTAAACATGCAAGCAAGCAATCGAGCAGTGCAATAAGCACGTGCTTGGTATCGATGGGCCACTTGAGTGTACTGACCGCAGTGCATCAACGTCCATGACAAAAAAAAAAAAAAAAAAAAAAAATATCCATGGAATGTCGAACGAAAGGGAAAGTAATCATGAATTTCGGTTTTAATCTAAATGAGTTCGTTCCTACCCGATATTAGTAATTCAAGTATTTCTCATTTCCGAGCCGGTTAATAAACACTGATTCCAATAATCACTAGCGCCATACTAGTTTAACTTTAAATAAATTATTTCGGTTCTCATAGATCGCGTGCCAATATCCATGGAATGTCGAACGAAAGGGAAAGTAATCATGAATTTCGGTTTTAATCTAAATGAGTTCGTTCCTACCCGATATTAGTAATTCAAGTATTTCTCATTTCCGAGCCGGTTAATAAACACTGATTCCAATAATCACTAGCGCCATACAAAATGGCCATGCTGTATTTTTCGAGGCTAACTTTAAATAAATTATTTCGGATCTCATAAAAATAATCCTGTATTTCGGTTTTAATCTAAATGAAATCGTTTGGACACGATGGTAGAAATTCAAGTATTCCATTTTATGATAGCAAACCTTTTTTTCTTAATGAATGCATTACTGTGTGTAAAGCCCTGCTCCACAAAAGTAATACCTGGGCTCATAAATATAGTCTGCGAATTTAATGAATTCTGAATGCTGAATTACATAGGTTGCCTCAATTACAATAGCAGTGACAATAATTAGAGCAATATGTACAACACAAATTGGCTGCGGAGAAGTATATACGTCAAGAATTCTTTGCATACTGATTTTATTGAGTAAGAAGTGGGGTTTATATAAGTTAAGGGAAAAATTATTGCTCTATGAAACTTGCCAAAACTGGTATTACACTTACAGCAACTAAAAGTGCAACGGCCGCTTCCCGTGTGCCTCAGTCAAAAGCACACAAAAGTCCAACCGTCAACGTCTGCTCTACTTCCCGAGTTCCCTGGTACCTGTCAAATAACACCTATAAGAGCACCCCATAGGCTGCCCAGGTTCCGTCGATTCGGTAATCCAGAAACAACACCTGTAAGAGTACCACATACGCTGTCCAGGTACAACCGATTCGCAAATCCAACACCTGTAAGAGGACCCCATAGGCAGCCCAGGTTCCAACGACAACAACTTTAAGTGCACCCCATAGGCGGCCTTAAAAAGGACTACTACTAATTGAACGGTTCAAGATGAATTTTACTTACATGTAAGATAACTTTAATTGCTAATCACAACAAAAATACAAAGAAACAAAAACGAATACAAAGAGATAAAATATTTTAAATTAAATTAAAAAAACCAAACGACCAAAAAAAATCTTTTTAACTCAAGTAGAAAAATTCAAACCAAGATACCAACAAATCTGACAACAGAATTATTTGAATTAGGTTAAACATCCTCCATCTTAAAAAGAAATGTAAAAAACTTTTTTAAATAAAGTTTAAAAATTCAATTAAAATCTAATCAAAACAAAATAATAACCTTAAGTTAAACTCTAAATAACCCAATATAAAAAAAAATAAAATCAGTAATGCGTAATCCAATAATTTGATCAAGCCCACGATGCTAAACAATAGTGAAGTACAAGCCCCTTGCATGAACCAAGTCTCAGCAAACTTAGCTAATATGCAGGGACAAATAGTAGTGGTAATAGTAGAAAGAATTTTAAGTAAAAAATTAAACTCAGGGACAGCACCGCTACTTCACCAAACATACAATATTAACTCAAGTAATATGAATGAATTAAACAGAGTGACAGGCATAGTAAAAAACCAGGTAGGAGAATTTAACTTTTCGAGAAAAATCATAGAGAGAATATTAAAAATATATTCTAAACAGTAGGACCCCCTATTTACTATGGAATCCATAATAATAGTAATCCATATATATAGAATCATATAAAACGCCACTAAAATTCAGAACCAAATATGACAATAATAATCAATTCAATTCAAGGAAATTTGAGGGACCTACTAGAGGACCGCAACAATTATCCCACAATTAGCACATATTTCACAAACCCAAAGAGCGACACCCTTATTAACCACAGCAAAAGCAATTTGGTGAATACAACCAAAAATACATAGCAGCACAACCACCACGCCTCTTGGCTTCAAAGCCACAACCTAGCCCAGAGCTTATAGACATTGGTAAAACTTTACAGATAAGACAAATCAATTATATGAATAGAATTTATTATGGGGGAATTTATTATGCAGGGAAAACGACCACCACGTCAAATTACAAGCGGACGGGTAGACAAAAGACGCAGATATTTCCAACTACTTTCCAACAGTGAACAAGAGAAATGTACAGAAGTAAGTGCTAATGTACAGAAGAAGTGGAAACTGACGAAATTGCAGTCGCCGACTATTATGCAGAAGTAGCAGCATTTTTAACAAGAAACAGACGAAGCCAAATATACTGGCCTACATTTTTTAGGTTAGGACCCTCATCAGTACCTTACTTGTATACAATGTAGTGTAGGTGATGGAGAGATGATCAAAATTTTAATAGCCAATGACTAGTAAAAAATAAAATCCAGTATAGAAAACTTCTTTATGTAAGCTCTGTCGGCGGACAAGCGCTTATCACTCACTTTACAATTGGCTATCTATTTGACTTAATTTGACCCTTATTAAATACTTTCGATGCTATAATACGATAGGATACACTACGCGAAATTAAAGCTTAATTAAATACATTGACCGAAAGGATAAAACTCAGAATTAAAATAAAACAGAAAGCTTAACTCGAAGTCAAAAAGTTAGATATTAGATATTCAACAGAACTTCAAAAGATTACTTTGAATTTTATTTGCTTTTAATTTGCAAGCCTGTTTGGCGACCCGGACTAAAAATTGTAATATAATACTAAAGTGGAAGCCACTAAGCCCAGAAGCAGTAAAAACAATTGACTTTAGAAAACTGAACTTGGTCGCTATTCCAGACAGATACCCTATGCAACAAAGTACTGGCACAACTAGGACAAAATTTGATTTTTCTATTTTATACCTCAAAAACGTATCCCGCAAAATATCTTACAGTCAATCAGATATAGAAAAAAGGGTATTTTCAGTCAACCAAGGCAAGTATAATTTTACCTTTCGGACTCAAAATGCTTCTTTAATTTTTCAAAGAACTCTAGATGATATTCTTAGGGAACACATAGGAATTAGGTGATTAGTCTACATTGACATTATTATTATCTTCAGCAAAAACAAAGAAAATCATTTAAAAGTCCTTAAAATTGTATTAAAAATTCACGATAACGCAAATATAAGAAGAAGTTGACAACTTAGAATTTTTAGTGGCAGATACGGGAATAAAAAATACCGGAAAGGCGAGACCAATCGTTGAATCCTTCCCATATCCAGATTACAATAAAGAATTTTAATTGACTAACTATGTTTCGGATTACTCTATTGATGCCGCATTGGCCCAAGCGGACAAATGTGTAATGTTTATTTCTAAAACTCTAAGTAAGGCAGATGACAGGTACGCACCAAACAAAAAGGAAGAGCTAGCTATACTTTGGTCAATACAAACTCTTTGAAATTTTCTATGTGGTCCGACCAAAGGTTACGGACCACGATCCGTCTTTAACGGAATTTATTCCGATGAAAAAACATTATCTTCATGAAGTAGTAGTATTATGAAGTTGAACCAGATTCCCAATCTAACTAGATACAGATTTAAAAAAAGTAAAAAAAAAAAGTAAAGAACACCAGTTAAATAGTTTTCTTTTCACAGATGAAAGCTAAAATAATAAGAATAGTAAAAGAATGCAAAATTTGTAAAGAACGGAAATACAAAACACACCCCAACAAGCCTGAATTAGAATGCACACCAATACCACAGTACCCAGTCAAATCACTCACGTAAATTTTTACCTTACATACAAACAAGTCATTTTCACTGCTATAGATAAATTCTCCAAATTTGCACAAGCCAGAATAATGATATCTTTAGCACCATAATACATAAAACAATCTTTAATAAAAATATTTATAAACTTTGGTATCCTAGAAATGATGTAAATCCCTAGGTTGAGGTCCCATAATGAGAATGCTGCAAGACCAGTTTAATATAGAAGTTACAGAGCATATCAGAACAAAAAAAATTACTGAAAAAATTAAAGCAACGCAGGAAGAAGATTTTGCATGTCATAACAAAAGAAGAAATAAAATAAAAATATATTATCATGGAAAAGAGAAATTCGTACAAAATAATTCAAGATTAGGTACAAAATTATCCCCCAGATATAAAAAATAAATCATAAAAGAAGATAGAAACACTACAGTAGTATCAGAAAATGGAAGAATTATTTACAAACAACTTAATGGAAATTAAGCACTTTAAACAATAACTACACTGATAACTTAAAACCAAAAAAAAAACTTATAAAAATACTAGATCAGAAGCAGTTGCCAAACACTCTTTTTAAAATCCATAAAAATAACAGAAACAAGCAAATATTTATATCATTAAAATCCCTATAACTGATACCAATCTTTGCGAAGAACTTATCATAAAACCAATAAAAATTCAATGATATGTTAATAAATTTGATAAGGAAAATATAATTAAAAGTAAAGAAAAATTGTTCACAAAAATGTATCAATTATGATACAATATCCATTTGTATACATATAAATATCTTAGACATAAGTAATTCCTCTTGCTTACCAAATGTATTAATAAGTCGCCCACTACTCGATTCAACAACTAACACATTCCCTCTACAGACGAAATTGCACACCAACGGGACAAGTCTCAACGGATCACTCATTATCAACTTCAGCAATTTCACGATAGAAATTGAGGGACAAACATTCACATAGAAGAAAAATAATCACTGCAATTGGTCAACTAACTAAACACACACAACTAACTAAACACATCTGATACTCTAATGGGATGCATAATAATCATGGGACTTTCAACTCTAGCGAGTCACATTTTTATTAATATAATATAATAATAATAATTCTGATTTCTGTTCTGCAGTTCTGCCGTAATTTTATTGGCAAACGTGGTCGAAACATACATAGATAGTATGACATAATCCGCTCATTATGTAAAAGTTGGTTATAGTCCAGGGGTCTAAGTGCCCTGCGTTTTTGCAAGATAGGCGAAATCCAAAAAATAGTCCTTTTATTTTACTAGCTTATAAAGTTGTTCTCCTTTTTATTCAAATGATACATTTTATAGAAACGCTCCGATTCCGGCCAACGAATGAAACATTTTAAAGACGACGCTATCCCTTTCACACGCACTAGAACACACTGGAACTATATTCCGATAAAAAACGCATTTTAATTGCCAAATATTTTAAGGCTTTATATTTTGACAATCGACGCCAAATATGCTAGGTACATCCTATGGCATGTGTTTGAATCTCGCAAAATCCAAAATATTTGTTCATGTTTTTACTTCATTTAGTTTTCTCCTTTTTATTAAACTTTTTTGTATAAAAAAATATTATACTAATAAAAATAACAACAAAAACAATTGAATAAATAGAAGCAAGAAAAATAGCGCCTGCGGCAGGGCTCGAACCCGCGATCCGGATTGCTATAAGCAGCTTCGTGGGCTACTTTCGCCTTCTTTCAGCCTTTTAGACCCAACCTTAAAATTCCAGTAGTGCTTCGAGCCGATTCAACTTCTTTATTCAGACTATGGATTAGAACTGATTGTATGTTACAGATTTTGTTTAAATGAAGCCTTCGCTTCTTATCTTATGTTTAAGTATTAGTGCACTGGATAGCGTGATCGAGTAGCGATCTCAATTGCATGGGAGTTTGTTTACATAACGGATCCCAACGGATTTCGTTCTATTGCTTATTCTTGATACTATGTCTGCTTCTTGAAATATTATGTCTGTTTATGTAATGCGCGGGAAACTAAAGTGTCAGATCAGCGAATTTATTCGTTTAAAAAAATGTTACCATTGTGATTTGCTGATGGATACGTTTCTATATATATAACCTACCCTAACTTATATATCTATATATAATTAAGTTAGTTGGACTTAAGTGTACTTCGAATGGCATTAAATATAATCTTGTTACAATTGCATATTACAAAACAATTGTTCGTAATGTGTACTGTAGCACATTACACACAATGGTATTCACCTTAAAATTTAAAAGCTTACATAGTCCAATATCTAAAAAAAGCAAAGAATAATAGAATGTAAAAATAACTTTTTGGATGATAAAAAAGTTTAACGACTTGATGTCGTCTGAACATAATCTTATATTGCTCCGGATGTGATTAAAATTATAGTTCAAATACCGAAATCTATTTCGCTAGATGATACTAAGAGTATGCATAGGTATGTGTGCTTGTGCTGTCTCTGAAAGGTATTAAAAAGTTTTATAAACACTAATATAAATGAAAAAATAAAAACAAAAAGACGGCAGTAAAATCGCTCTCTCCCGCATTACTACAATGTGAGCCGGGAAGTGTCCAAAACCCGTTCGATCTGCTTGTAACAACTACGACTAGCATGATGGCCTTGTTGTAACTTTTTCCCTAACACCGAGAATTAATATAAGAATAATAATAATATTACCATTTCCAAAAACATTTGCTTGCGCCACTGCGAAACTTGTCGCAATGTTAAAAGAAAAATTACGTATTTTATGCGGCAAACCAAAAAGAGATTTTAATTAGTTTTCGTAAAACTATCAATATGCGCTTGGCTCTGGACTCTCAGTTTAATGGTCTTAAGCTATTAAATGAGTCCCCTAAGCCGATATTAAAGGCAAACAAAAGCAATCAAAATTAAAATATAGGTGAAAAATTCAAACTTTCTTGTGCTAGAAATTTGTAATCTTTCAATGTCCCAAACGAACTCTTTAATTCGATATGATCTGCCAACTTCTGGCCAGAGTTTGGTGTTGTTAAGGAGTACGAAACTAAAAAAAAAGGAAAAAGCTGTCTGTTGGAATAAGTCTTCCTAAGCTAAACCATAACATAGTGACCTCTAAGACTTTCAGTTAGTCACTTTAAACAGCTAACAAACTCTCTCCAGAACCAGGTTAAAGCCGGAGTTGAATTCCTTTTTATTCAATCGGTCCAATAGACTTTCGGATAGGGAGTCATTAGTAGTTCTAGGTTATATTAACATCCCTGGAGCTATTTGGTCCACAAATGCATATGACTGATCGCCCATCTAAGGAGGTCCATAGCTTCTAGACTTCGGACGGATGAACAATTTTATATCCGAATTTATTTGGTCCGATCTAAACATGTGCACTGCCATTTGGACATTTTTTACAAGGCCATGAATTCCATTTTTACAAAATGTGTTTCATTATACTATCTGTCAATCTAAAATAAGCCTTCCTGGTTTAGTAAAGAGTTGACACGCCTCAAAAATATCCAAATTTAAACGTACGGGATCTCAAGCGGTCTTTCTCCCTTTATAGTGGCTCGGTTTAATTTTACCCATTAGGTAATCGCCGATCTTATTGCTCCTTTTTTTTCAAACTATTTATTTTTAGACTTATTCATTCAACATAATCTTTAGTTTTAGTTTTAACGAAAGCTCTCATCTTTTGGATTTTTAAAGTGTCGAACCGGTTTAATTGCCAGGTCCCGATAGAAAAACAGGCTTGTGTGCTTAGGTATTGTGCCGAGACTTTGTGCAATCCCCTTCCTCCTAATTTCCCCTTATTTGGAAGGAATCATTCAATATTCCTCTCCACAAAAAAGGTAGCAAATAATTTTCAAACATGGTGCAGTACAAACTTATTAAACCTGAATGGATCTAAGTGCAAGCTGATGACACTCTGACGTGTTACTCCAAAGATTGCGACTTATACGCTGAACTGCTGCTCGTTGGAAAGAATCACTCTAGTTGACGATTTGGGTGTCCGCCTAGATCCTAAACTTGAGTTCATTGTCCGTATTTCTATCATGGTGAATAAAGCCAGGGGTGTGCTTGGATTTATTAAACGGTGGTCAAAGGAATTCGACGAGCCTTACGTTACGAAGAACTTATACACTTCGTTAGTTCGTCCTATCTTAGAGTAAGGATCCTGCGTTTGGAGTCCTCAGTGGGATGTTTATAGCAAACGCATTGAATCAGTGCAAAAGAACTTTTTACTTTTCGCTGTACGCGGCTTAAACTGGGATATAAACTTAAGGTTACCCTCCTATTCCTACCTTCCCTACCAAACCGTATAACGATGCAAGGCATCATCTGCATATATAAACTAATCCACTGACTTATTAGGTCACCTAAATTTCCACGTACTTTGTAGAAACACTAGATCCTATTTCCCTTAAGTTTTGCATTATTGTAGAACTTCTTACGAAATTCATGAACCCATTAGAGTATGATGTGCAAATTATAATGATTTGTACAACATAACATCAAGTGTGGTAGATAGCCTTCCTAAACTAAAAACATTAATCCTAACCCACTTCGTACACATGCAAGCAAGCAATCGAGCAGCGCGCTATTAGTCTATTTGGTGTAGCATAGTTTCCTCGCATTCCTTTATCTATACTTCCTTTTTTCGCCTAAATAACACCTAACCCTAAAAAGCACGTGGTTGGTATTGTAGGGCCACTTGAGTGTACTGACCGCCGTGCATCAACGTCCAAATTAAATTGTCCACACCAACCAGTCTTACTTAGTCTTACTACTAACCTTCGGGTGGCATCATCCAAAATGACAAATGGGATAATTCTAATTTATTTTTAATTAATGGGACGTGAAACTCAGACGACTGGATAAGGGCCATTTAGTAGTTCTGGGTGATTTTAACATTACTGGAGCGATTTTAATCCTAAAATACTTTTTAACTACAGGCCAACATGATTTTATTGATGCCTTGTTCAAAATTTCGCTGTCTCAACTCAACCATGTACGAAATTCCTTTACTTAGTCTCTGATCCGGCAAGCGTCATTTTGATAGGGAGGCGCCACTGATGCAAACAAAGATCCTTTCCGTATTGATATTGTTAAGGAGAATAAGTAGGATCGGCTAGATAAGTAGTTCGGATGGCAGAAAGATGTTATATGTGAATGGATTATGGATTAGTAAAGAGTTAACTCGCCTTTCTAACATGTCAAGCTGACTTTTCTCGCTTTTACCACACTTAACGCACCAAAACAGTTCAATAATTTCGTTAACACTAAACGTAAGCCTTTTACACATTCTTCCCCGCCCGTCGAACTATTTGATCAACACTAACCCAGACCTTTTTAAACACCCTGACCAAATCAAACATTCAAAAGTTTTCTATGGAATACCAGGATGTGTGCAGCTGTTAGGCATTGAGTCCAGGCCTTGTGCAGTCTTCTTCCTCTCTACAAGGGTACCAAAGCGGATGCTAACAACTACATAGGAATCTCCAATTTGTCAGCCAAATCAAATCGAAACGGAAACGTAATTACTCCCAGTTTGCAGCACCTTTGTAGATCAGTAAATACTGCATGGCAACATGGATTTATAAGACGAAGATCATCGATATCTAACCTTTTTGAGCTCACTTCTTTTATTATAAGGAACTTCCCACAAAATTTGCAGCTAGATGTGATTTAGACTGCTTTTAGTAAAGCATTTTACTCCGTTAATCTTATTAGGTAACTCGACTTAATAGGTTTTTCTTGTCGAGCTTCTAAATTAAATCTCAAGTTACCTGAATGGCAGGATGGATAAGGTAAACCTTAAAAATAACTTATCTAATGCTCTTCGGGTTACATCTAGAGTCCCACAAGTGAGCAATCTGACGTTAAACCATTCATGGATTATAAGGAATATAGAAGTGACATTCTCATGTGTCACTACCACTTATTCGCTGAACTGCTGCTCTCTGGAAAGAATCACTCTAGATAACAATTTGGGTGCCCGCATAGATCCTAAACTTTTATTCTCTCTTATTCCGAGCAAAGTAAATAAACCAGGATGGCCTCTTGTTACGAAGAATTTATATACTTCGTTAGTTTGTCCTATCCTATAGTACGACTCTTGCGATTTAAGTCCCTAGTGGGATGTCCATAGTAAACGCATTGAATCAGTCTACGCGGATTACAATGGGATGAAGCCTTTATTATAGTAGACTTCTCCAAATTAACCTACCTTCTCTAGCAAACCGAAGAACAATGCTCTTATAATCTTATCCGAGGTAAATTGGTGAGCACTGACTTATTAGGTCAGCTAAATTTTCATGTAACGTGTAGAATACTAGTTCCTATTTACCATTAGTTGTGCGCCACATCCTATAGAACGCTTAAACCCTTTTGAGTATTATGTGCAAATTATATGGATTTGTATAAAATAACATCGACTATAAATAGCTTTCCTAAACTAAAAACATTAATACTAACCCATTCAGTACACATGCAAGCAAGCATAATTTCTTCGCCTTCTTTTATCTATATTTCCTTCTCTCGAGTCTATTTAACACCTAACCCTAAGCACGTGGTATCGTATGAACCACTTGAGTGTACTAACGGACAGAAGCCTAACTCATCAAGCATTGTGTCCAAGTCCAGTAAAATTTCTGGGATTGATTTGGAAGCCACATATTGTTAAATTCAATATTAAAGCAAGTAGAAAAGCTACAGTCGAGTGTTACCAATTGTGAGATTCACGGTACCCAAAGCATTGTGAGTAAAAGTAAAAGGTACATATAAGGAGTTAAATTAACGCCTTACAAATGACAAGGCCAAGAAGTAGCGATGCAGGTGGTCAGCCAAAGGCATCGAGATCGAAAGTGGAGACGCCGCGGACCTAACTGGACCTTGATAGACTATGGACTGCGATAAGGGAGAGCAATATGTTTGACCTGACGGGGGGGGAGAACCAGGCAAAATAGTTCGTTATATCTGGCGCTCAACGTGATTGTCCTGATCAAAGGATACGGAGGATCAAAATGTGGAAAGGAAGGATTAAAAACATCAAAAAGGAGGTGTACAACTGGGCAGCCACCAAGCTCAGTATCAAACTCACCGGCACGGTCAAGAGCATGAGGAAGATGCTATCAGACTTTGTCCAGGAATTTGGAGCCGACCCAGAAGTAGCAGAGATACTAGCCGATTTGGAACCAAAGTTTGGTAAGGCAGACCCCAACTTCAAGCTATGTCCAGCGTATGCAGGTCTTATAGAATTTCAGAAGCATGCAAGAGGTCGGTAAAATTAGGGAAGCAAGTAAGAAAACACCCCGAAGAGAAGACAGGCAAAACCTGATTACGCGAAAGTAGCGAAGTAGGTACGCGAGTGGAGTTTTCGTTACGACGGTAAAGAGGCCCATAAAAAATGGTCCATTGCCAACAACAGGCAATAGAAAACATGGGGAGAACTCGTATACGACTTCCAAAATTACTTCCTGCCCAGAGGATACATGGAGAAATTTATGAATCAGGTCAGGCAGAGAAAACGGAAGTACCTCGCCGTACTTCAAAAACTTCCTGGTGGGCATGCAAGTTTTGTATCTATAATTATTCTATTCCCTTTTCATTACAGAAACTTTTTATTAATTATACTGGAGTACAAGAAGATTAGGTTTAGTTCCTAAGATTATGTGAAGCTGCACAGTTCAAATAATTAACAATCAAGATAATAAATAAAGACAATTATGTGAACCTTAAAATAATAATAAAGAATCTACAAGTTTTATTTAAACCAAACTAAAATTTAAATAAATATACAAATTGAAATAAAACCAACAACGCAAATGCACTGCAATTCGTACGTTCATTCGCCCGAATAGCTGCAAGGATTTGGACACCGCAATGTCACTGGTGGATGCGTTTGTAGAGTTCGACCAACAAAGGCGCAGTCGGTGTGATCTTTAAAAGAAAATAAATAAATAAAATAAACTGAAACTCAACGCTGTCTTAGGTTTTTGCAAAAATATATTATTACTCACATCGGAAAATATCATGCTTAAGTCTGAATGAAAATCAGAGAGGTTTCAGCTATAGAAATTTATTAATTATAGATCCGCAAAAGAACCACGTGATCTTTCTTATCATAAAATAAATCACGAACACGTGGAATCCCACGCCACGAAAAAGACAAATTCTCAAATAAAATGTTTAAATGTATATCAGCCGGCTGAATAAAAATTTAAATAGCGAATTAAAATATTAAACGAATTAAAATAATAAATCATTAAACACTACAAGAGAAGGATGGCCGAACCAGTACTAACTGATCAAGCGTTATCGCAATGCTTAACACAAATCCGGCAGATTCCACCATTTTATGGCGATATCCTCTATCTGGCTTTATTCATCAAAAAAATCGAGTCACAACTTGGTTTTTACTCGACCAATACTCCAATCCAGACGAGCATCATTTATGGCACTGACGAGAACCTCATCGTTGGACCGGCTCAACATTTTCTTATGAGATCAACACCGCGGAACTGGACAAAATTGAACAACCTTTTAATCGGACAGTACAACACACAAATTCCTATTCCTCAGTTGCTCACACACATTTATAAACCCAAAATATAAAATCGTCTTTTATTTTCAATAAATTATATTTGGATGGACACGTAAATACTAAGTATATGTTTCTAGAAGCAATGAATTCAGCTATTATCGCAATTATTCGAAAAGAATTAACAGACAGATTTTGTATGTCATTTTGCAGATTTGATATTAAGCCAATATATTAAGACGCGTCGCTCAAGAGCTAGGAATATATGAAAATTGTAAGAACATAATTTATAATCCAAATTTACAAACAAAAAAATATTACAATACCTCTAAAATTCAGTATGATGAAAATGATCCATTCTCAGGTGTTCCCAATCGCAATTCTAATTATCAATTATTTCAAAATCCTATTCATAATTTAAATAATAATATTCCATATCCAAAACCAAGGCAACTGATCAAAAACCAAAATTTTTTCAAGAATCAATCTAGACAAGACGGAAATCAACAATTTGATACTAATATTCTATTCAAACGAGCAGAACCTATGGATATTTCCGAAAATTTTAAAATACAAGCTTCTGTAGATCAAAGAATTCCACGATTAAATTAAAAATTAATAATATACAATACAAATGTCTTGTAGACATAGGATCTAGTATTAGTTAAATTAAGCCGGATATAATAAATAGTTCTCCACTGCACGAAACAAATCCAAAGGTGATATTTACAATGATGGGAAATATAACATTGAACAAAGTAAAAATAATAGATGCTCTCCATTGACAGGAAATCTTGGAAAACTGAAGCTTCTTGTTTACGATTTTTCTACTATATATGATATTTTGATTGGAAGAGATATATTAGAAATAACAGAAGCCAATGTAAACTTTAAAGAAAAATACGTTAAATTAAATAACATGACTTTTTATTTCACTTCTAAGAACATAGACTTAACTGAAAACTGAAAGATGAAGTTATAAAGGAAAATATGATAGTAAATGGGAACGTCGAAAATTTTGACAAAATCCACAAAGATAAAGATTTCAATTATGCCATTAATGAGGACTTAAATTATTCAAAAAATATACGATTCGATCATTTAAACAAAGAGGAGAAAAATGCAATAACGAATTTAATTAAAAATTATAATGATCTTCAATTTGTTGAATGTGACGATTTGACACTTTTCATACGCTTTCTTCTTTTAAAGTGAACGGTCGTGTTTTTGTTTTGCGCTTCGATTTTGTTTAATATAAACCACCAGGGTTTCATTTAAAAACTTCTATATAGTGCTTATTAAATATCCCGTTCACTTCGCGTGTGCATGCAACCTTTTTATTTTGTGTATTAATAATTATATCGATATCATTAGTTTGTGTTGTGATTGCTTGCTTTAACATTTTTTGCATTCATCTTTCTGCTTTATCCGTTATGCCGCTGCTGCAGCTAGACGGTTTTAAGCTTAGTCTTGATCTCCAGCTCTCTCTCACTCTCTCTGCACGTACCCGCTCT
>VNKC01005261.1:0-68857 GCA_008042775.1 Drosophila pectinifera
TGTCTTAGCCGTGCTTGTGGGGTTGCATGGAGGTGGTGCCGTGGTTGCAGTAGTCGTTGTTGTCGGGTGCCAGTACTCGCTGGTGCCCTGGTTGTCTTAGCCGTGCTTGTGGGGTTGCATGGAGGTGGTGCCGTGGTTGCAGTAGTCGTTGTTTTCGTAGTTCCAGTACTCGCTGGTGCCCTGGTTGTCTTAGCCGTGCTTGTGGGGTTGCATGGAGGTGGTGCCGTGGTTGCAGTAGTCGTTGTTTTCGTAGTTACACTAGTCACCGGTGGCCTGGTTGTCCTAGCCGTGGTTGTGGGGTTGCATGGAGGTGGTGCCGTGGTGCATGGAGCTGGTGTGGTTGTGGTTGTTGTGGTGGGGATTGCAGTTGTGGTGGTCGGCTGTGTTGTGGTGGGGCTTGCAGTTGTGGTGGATGGTATTGTGGATCGTGTACAGCCACAGGTGGGCGGTGTAGCTTCAGTTGTGATGGTCGGCAGTGTTGTGGTGGGGCATTCAGTTGTGGTGGTTGTGGTTGTGGTTGTTGTGGTGGGGATTGCAGTTGTGGTGGTCGGCTGTGTTGTGGTGGGGATTGCAGTTGTGGTGGTCGGCTGTGTTGTGGTGGGGCTTGCAGTTGTGGTGGATGGTGTGGTGGCTGGTGTGGTGGATGGTGTACAGCCACAGGCGGGCGGTGGATCGGCGGTGGTCGTGGGTGTAGGCCGTGTAGGCCGTGTAACTGCAATCCAACTACTCGAGCTGCCGATCAGCAGAGTGCTCGCTTTAAAAAGTACAAAACACTCGGAATAAATTTAAAATATTAATTAAAAAAACACCGGCGAATATTACCAATCAAACTGCAAAGAATGAACTTCATTTTGATCCTTTTCCTTTGACGAGTCCTTCAGCTGCAACTAGCTTCAAAGCTGAGCCGCTGACTGATGACTTTCCTCGGTGCCGCAATCCCGTTTTATAGGCCCCGCCATGGCCGAAAGTTGTAGTTAAAAATAAATCATAATAATACATAAAGCCTTTTTCGATCCCTTATAAGCAACCTCCAACTGGTTGCCAAGAATAACCTCCGGCATCGGATCAGGAGCTGGCCCCAAGTTCAAGGTTAAGTATACGCCCCGTGTTTGCCTTCAACTGTCGCGTGCACAGAAGTTGCTATTTTCGGGGTCTCGTCTTTTGTTTTCGAGTTTCACGCACTCGATGAATGCAGTTGTCATTCTGGATCGTACTGCTTGGGAAATATCAGATACCTGGACTAGGTAAAGGGTTTTCTCAGTAATTATTAAGCTTAAATATATACCTTTTACTCAAAAGTCTTCTTAGCTATGTCAGAAATCATCTTAGATGCCCTAAATATGAAGAAGCAATAAACTGTGCACTTCCAATTAACGATCTGCAATCCACATTATACTTTGTTGGCACTTTGTTGTTCGGGACAAGCTCCCCATAAAATCCGTCTAATCAAATAATCATAATAAGCTCCAATTTCGCTGTTTGCAGCTGCAACAAAGTGCACTTTGCCTACGCTTTTGTGGACACAACAAAGTCCACGGCGAGAGACTTCGATCCGAGAAGTATTTCGCATTTCGCATTTCTCATTCCGCATTTGGCATTCCGCATTCGCATTTGCATTTGCATTTGCCGGGATGAAATTGCCGTGTGGACAATGCCGAGATGACTAGAAGCGGGCAACAAAATGCCATAAAGTAGTGGCACTGCGATATACATCTGCCGCGGGCAGTGTCACAATGCCACACAACATCGCAGATGCCCCTCCAGAAATTTCGGACCTTCTGCGGCACAAGATCCGCATCCGCATCCGCATCCGCATCCGCAGCCACATCCATTCTGTCCCATCGAGTACTCGTGTCGCCACTGACACGTAAACTATTTGGCACGCAATGCACTTGGCGACTTGCTGATGTTGACGCACATAAAATGCCAAATGCTGTGAAGGATGTCGATGGCGGCGGTCCTGCTCCCTCTCTCTGGGCCATCCCTTCGTCTCCTTGCTCCCGGCACTTACCCGTTACCCGTTACCCGTTTCCCCTCCTCTGGCTGGCGGAAAAGCCAGCAAGCAATTTGCTGGAGACTTCGCTGCAAGCTCCTCGCTTCTGGCAGCGGCATAATGCGATTTGGGAATTGATTGCGCCCAGGCACTCGACAAATGTGTGCAGGGGAGTGCACAGCCACAAAAAATGGGTTACTTTTTGAGTCTAACAATGAAAATATATCCCTTGATATAAGAGAGTGTATAGAAGGCGTGCCTAACATGCTGGCAAATACTGGAAATACAAAATGGAATACCTAAAACTTCTACTTCGAACTCCCACGACTTCCTGCGGGATGAATTTTCCCACAGTGTTTGATCCTCGTTTCCAATAGAAACCCCAACCCCAACCCCAACTCCTTGTTCACCGCGAACCCTAGACATCAACTAGCTGCAGACTCCCACAGACTTCCGCACTCATTTTACGCAAATTACATTTCGCGATTCGCGCTGGTCGGTCAACCCCGAATAAAACCCAAAACCACAAAAAGCGAAAACATTTTGTATAGAGTTTTTAATATGCCATTCATCAGAGACCGATGTGGGTGGGCAGCAGGGACTCACTCAGGATGAGGACCAGATGAGAGATGAGAGATGCGGGATGCGAGATGCTGGGTTGCAGAGTTGCCACTTGTAGACTGTTTGTAAGCCTGTCATTCACTGTGACTTTATTGACGGGCCTCTCTCTCTCTGGCCGGCTCGACAGGCGTCCGCCTGGTCACGTGTTGCCAACAATTCAATTTGAAACTCGTAACCCACTTGGCCACTACCTCCTCGGAGTGAATCACCATCCAAGCCTCCCCGATCCCTCCACTTAAAAGCACAGAAAACATTTTTACAACTTTTCTATTAATAAAGAACATTAGGTATTAAATGTATTTTAATTGAAGTGCCTGCCTCTATTTAGGCATCTCAAATTAGAATTATCTATAAGGATATATAATCTATAGGATATATATAGTAGTATCTTTGTTATCTCTACTCAAATTTCTTTTTGTGTAGTGGGTCAGCATGACGCATTCATTCATCTCCAGAGCAGGCCGAGCAGGCAGCGCAAGCAACTCTGGCAGGACAGGACAGGACTCCACCCTCGATGAGGTCCTTGTCCACTTGTCCCATACACTTCTGTTTTGCAACTAACAAATACAACAAGCTGGGGGCGTACCAGCAGCAACGGCAGCAACAATAGCAACAACTGCTGATTGCGTTGACAACATTGTGCCATTGTGTGTCTGGCCATAACGCAAATAGAGATGGCCAATCACATCACGGAGGCCATAAGAACAACAAAGAAAATAATGCCCAGGAGTTTGCCGAACTTCATAGCTTTATTCGGAATGGTATCCCTTTGGAACATTGAGCATTAAGGCCATGTTTGTCATCATTAACCATCAGCCATTGGTTATAACTTAATAGTTTAAAAGTATTTTGTGTTATACATTTCTGATTGAATTAATCTAGTTTCCAATGATTCAACTACTCAGCTTAATCAATCATATAATCTTCTATATTTAAAGAAATCCAATAATATTTATTTAACTTATATTTACTAAGCAATCTTTATTTATGCTCAGTGTTTTTCTTTTCAATTCAGCCTCGTGTCACGAGCTGTCTGTTCGGTTCGATGAGGACTCTCTTTTGATCCCTCAGCTTGGTCGCAGTCATCGTCATCGTATTCGAGGCCTATATGAGACAGCTCGTAAATCACACAAATATATGCACCCCTTGGCACGCTCCGCCCCCAATTTGAGGGGCTGACAGCCGCCCATATTTACCGTAGCAACAACTGGCGGCGAACGGCACTTTTCTGCCACTGCCAGTGGTTGGGAAGCTGCACTGAAAGAAATATCTTGACAACGGGTAGTACAACATTTTAATAAATTTAATTAATAAACTTGAAAAGAAGTCATTCATGTAATATTTATAATACGCACACAATTGTAGGTTAAACAATGTGAGTTATCTTAATCTGAGTTACAATTAACCTTGCCTCCGCTATGCGTAAATTATGTTTTCGTACCCATAATTATATAATAAGTAGAGCATAATTAGTCACAATAATTTAGCTGTGTCTGTCTGTCTTTTAATTTAACGCAAAGCTTTGGGTACCGGGTATGGCGCACTTAACTCTAGCTTTCCTACTTTACAAGTAATATAATAGTTATGAATTAATGCTCAAGTCTTAAATAACATATTATTTACTCAAGAAAAACAATAACTTCAAGTAAGGCAATAAAACTAAGTTAACAACATTGCTGTCAACGTTTATATCATATTTGAGCCCCAAAATTTGAAGACTTATCAGAACTATATTGTTACTTCAAGAGTTTTACGATACCTATAAATGAGATATCACGTTTGATTTTTATTAGCTTGATATAGATAATCATTGTAAACGCTGATAATAATACATTGCACT
The DNA here is from genome assembly GCA_008042775.1 of Drosophila pectinifera. Taxonomy (NCBI): domain Eukaryota; kingdom Metazoa; phylum Arthropoda; class Insecta; order Diptera; family Drosophilidae; genus Drosophila; species Drosophila pectinifera. The sequence goes on from VNKC01005261.1 coordinate 4,455, forward strand.
TAGGCCTTCATTAAGTATTTATAGTTCTACAATTGACGGTATATATTGATTGATTTATTGATTTATAAATGCCTCTGATATGCCTCTTAACTGTGGGTAAAACTTTTATAAAATTATTACAATTTGTTCCCCATTAACTGTACTATTTTTCTTCTTGTGTACAGGGTCTACATGCGTGTGCTCTCCTGGATCCCTGAAACCCAGGGAGACTCCAATTTGCATGGGCGGAGGAGGGGTCATCATACTGCCATTGTGTTTATGGAAATTCCGGGCAGCTTTCTTTTTGCCCCATTTCCCTTTCCCTGCCGCCTCCCTGTTTGGCCCTTGCCCCATTGTTGGTTGCTTACTACGACGTAATTGCAACAATTTTCAGATGACGCATGCCACGCCCCCTTCTGGCAGGGCAGGGGCTGCCGTTGTGGCTGCCAGTCCTGCCCTGCAATTGCTTGATTTACTTGTTTGGGTTTTGATTTCCGTTTGATTTGTGCGATGAGTTCGGAGCCGGAGTCGGAGTCGGAGGGGCTCTTTTCCGGGAAGCGTCTTTCGTTAATCGCCATCCATTCCGGCCGGAGTCTGTCTAATGGTTTAATGAATTCACTGTCTGGCCGCCTCAGCCCCGGGACCCCATTGCCGTTTCGTAGCTTTTACGAGCGAAACACTTAAATGCAATGGCCAAGTGTATTTCACAATGGAGTGCGATTCCCGCTTAATTATGCGCAGGCAGCAGCCACCAGCCAGCCAGACCGAGGCCCAAGCCCAAACCCAAGTGCAACGGCCAAAACGAATATGAAAACCTCAGACCCAAAAACCCAAAACTCAGACCCAACCAAAACCCGCACTCAATCTAAGCGGGGGGCTTCCCCCGAGAGGGGGAAAGGACACGGTCGCAAGCTCTTGGTTCGGCATTTCAAACATTTTTGGCAGAGAAGAGCTGAAAGACAGGCTAGATCCAGTGCCGCATAAACTAGCAACAAACAATTATTAATGGGTCTCAGAGGTAGTGCATTTATAAAAGTGTAAGCCAAGAAAATACCCGATAAAGAAGTCCTTAAAATAAATATATAAAATATTAATATAATTAAACAAAAGAAGCCCTATGAAAAAAGAACTTGAGTTTTCTGAGCCAAGAGTTTAGAATAATTTTTTAAAGTTCTATTAAACAATTTTCAGAATGAATAGGAAATGGTTGTATAAATGTATTGTATTTTTTCTTAAATTAAATTATAAGAAGCTTAAATAATGTACTTAATGTATCAATATATGATCACTATAAAATATATAAGCCACCCATTCAATTCTCTCTCTTTTAAACGGACTTGAATACTTATTTAAAGAGAGAGAATTGAATGGGTGGCTCATATATTTAATAAATGGCATGTATTTGGTTAGATTATAATTATATTTTAAGATCTTAAATGAAGATTCTGGAACTTGACACCGATTTTGATTATTTTATATATATAAATTGCTTTGATTTTTTATTGAAACTGGCATTTGGTGACCTGCTTTTTATGAAAAATAATACCAATTATAGTTAGCATAAGAAATAACTTTGTTTTATGAGCCTACATCTTGATATCACACATTATTTAATATAATTTTCCATTAATTCGAATACTCCCCAAGCAATTTCAATAATATTTACTGGGTGAGGACCGAAGAAGGGTTGCTCCCCCGTTCCGCGTTCGACATCCCTCCCTCCATATTTATCATTACTGTCTGCTCTCATCTATTCAGTGTTTTGTAGCCGTGGCAGGAGCAGACGAAGGACGAAGGACTCGGAGCCAAAGCCAAAGCAATAACAGGAGCAGAGGCAGTAACAGTAACAGAAGCAGAAACAAAAGTTGAAAAAGGCAGTGGAAACAGGAGTGAAAGCGGCAACAGAAGCTTTGACCATCTTGGCTGGCATTTTCCATAAGGACTTTATTACTTTTTCATCTCGTTTCATTTCGTTTTAATTTTATTATGAGCCAAAATGGCAATGGCACTTCACTCCGGACCAACTTCAGCTCTATCTGCAGCCCCTTTTCTGCGCAGGAAATATACATTTGAGGGGAGGCGAAAAACAAGTGTATGGAAATGTCCAAATAACAAAGGGAATTATGCCAACGAGAGGGGAAGCTGAGATGGAGATGGAGTTGCAGATGATGATGATGATTCCTCTTTCTTTCGACTGGAGCGAAACAATTTTTAATTAAATTTTGTGTGTATTTTATACAAATATGAATAATTATTTATGGCAAACACAGGCAAGACACCAGATACCCAGAAACAGACAGCAGGCAGAAGGCAGCAGGCAGCAGGCCGAGACAAACAAATATGCGTAAGCAGTTAATGCTAACAGGCGGCAATATATATTATCTGTCTTAAAATAGAAAATGAACATAAGGCGCACATTTGGCATATTTTATGAAGCGATATCGGGGCGGGGCCACAACGATTAATTGTCGAGGCTTGGCCCAAAGTGTTGTTGTGCATTTAAATTGCAGATGATTATTTAAATTTCGCATACAATTTACATAATGAAGGTCGCTCCGCTCTCTGCGTTCAGCTCCTCCGGCCATCATCCCCTCCTCCTCACTCCTGCCCCGCTGTTCAAATTAATCAAACAAATTGCTTTAGCCCGGGATCTCTGACTCTTCTATATTTCCCCGGCCAGCGAAATGAGAATTTGGCTATTGGAGCCGCGTCTTTTCTGGTTCAGCCTTCGAAAATGTAATTTGCAAAAATATTTGCTTTCAATAAAATCTAGAGAGCCGAGGAGCCGAGCGGAAAATAGCACTGGCTGAAAGAAAATGGCCTTCTCGTTCTGCTTAGCTCAGCTTGGTCCATACATGGGCACACAGAATTTTCCAGCCAGGGAGTTCCCTCAAACTTTTTAGTATTTTTTAATCGTGGACATTTTGTTTCCTAATATTTTTTCAACCACATGGGACCAAAGGGTTAAAGGTAGAAAATAAAGTCTTTAGAGATATGAAGACCTTAGATGTTCTTTGGATTTAATATTAAGATTTTTGTGGTTTAAAGAAAATACTTTAAAATTTCAATTTCATCAAAAACTCTAGAAATAAAATGTGTGAAATCCCTTTCTGGAACAACCCCAGGCCCCATAAATATGCCAAAATTTCGCCATTCACATTACCGAATTACAATCAGTTTTCAATCAGTTTTCCCATTTCGTTTGAATCATTCGCATAGGCATTTCGCTGAAGGGGCCCGGGGCGAGGCGGCTTTTATATAGCAATTAGCTTAATTCTATTAAAATTCGATGCGCCCGAAAGTATGCAACGTGGGCAAGGCATTGAATGCTCATGGTGCTGAAATCGCTGGTGTTTGTTGTGCGTCTTGTTGTAATGGCTTTTGAGCGAATTATATTCATCAAATCGGCCATTGTCTGGCTTGGCCCACATAATGATTGAGATTATGGGAAAAAAAAAGAAACACACACATATAAGTGTAATCAGGGCATTGTAAATGCAATGTAGAATATCAATTTACATTCAGCATATTAATTGAATTTTTGCTTTTGTCATATTGTCTATTTTGGCTGTTGATTTGTGTACACACACACTCACTCCACTCGCCCTTTTGTGCTTTAGCAGCGTAATTGGAATATTTATTTTTCATCCCATTCCGAAATCACCAAACCGCTGTGAAAAGACACCGTCGCCCCGCGCAAATTTACACCCATTGCCCTGGCACACTACTGACGGCACACAAAGGTAATTGTCATTCATTCGGCGTGTCTGTCTTGGCCATTGTCACTGTCCCCGCCGTCCTGTTTGCCAATTTGTGCCAAAGTTGTGCGTTAATTATGAGCCAAAATCAACGCATGGCGCAAAATTCTTTTGTCTCCGCAAATATATCATGCAAAACAGCTGCGGTTAAAATATTAGCTAAGCTGGGAGTTTAGATTAAGTTACAAAATAATTTATTTCCAGTCAATTGTAGTAAAAAACCTTTTTACAAAAATAAGTCTGCTGATATAAATTGTTTCAAATGCATTGTTTACATTATTATTCAACTTTATTAAAAAGTATTTCAGAAAATTATATTACAGAATAATACAAAAGACAGCAAACCAATTTACAATTTACAATTTAACCAAAAGTGTAATGTAAATTTGATTTCTTTCTAAAAAACCAAAATACTTTTGGGCTGCCTTTTTCAACAGATTTTTACAATGCAATTTTACAAATTTATTGCAAAGCTTGCTTACATTAACAAACCGAATCTGTAGTATTATCCTAACCCCGACTGTTCCTGCATATTCCCTCACAGAGATGTGGCTGCATTTGTTTTCGATTAGCTGCAAGCGACAAAGTCAACAAATCAATGCAACTCAAATAGTGACAGGCAAATGGATGCCATTGAGTGGAGGTATTTTTCCGAGGGACAGGCGAGTGGTGCGGTGGTGGAGCGTTCAGACAATTGGGGTATCTGCTTGCATTCGTGTTTCCAAATGCCCCAAGGGCCGCCACATTTGGTGCTCTAAATTTCATTTACTTTGTAACTGAGCAACCAGCCAGCCGGCAACAAAAACAGAAATATCAGTCGGAAAATGTAACCAATCATCAGCAGCATTTGCCGAGCCCCACCATTTGCCCTATTCAACCGGTCCCTGCAGGCATAATGGATACAAAGTTGCAATTAGCGTTGCAAATCGAACGCTTTGCAATTAATTATAAAGCCTGGCAAAGAAATCATTTGCAGTTTAAACAAAGGATGAATAATCTATGCGAATGAAGCATAGAAACAATGGGGACACGAGGGGTTAGAGCAGGAACATTAAATTATGGCGAAAATGCTTAAAGCTGGCATATTGAATAACATTTATTTAATATGGAATAGGTCAATAAAGGCTTAGATATTTGCATCTCTCTCGAACTTTATTATACAAGATAAGTGAATATGTTTTAAAATAAACATTTTAATTTGTGTTTAAATAAATATTTACATCTCTCTCGAAATGTTAAGCATAAGTGCATATTTTTTAATATTTATATTATGTGTTTAAATAAATATTTATATATATCTCTCGAAATGTATCGCAAAACATAAGTGAATATATTTTAAGATGTGTATTATGTGTTTAAATAAATATTTACATCTCTCTCGAAATGTATTGTAAGACATAAGTGAATATATAATAATATTTATATAATGTTTTCAGATATATAGAAGGCATGCTTTACAAAAATCTTTGCTATTTAGTAGTAGTTTAAATACAAATTTCACTTTACTACCCATAAACACCTTCTTCAAGGATTATCCCAACTCATTACCCCATCCAGAGCATTCGTAAGGACTCTAGATATTCTCCCCGGGTATTCCCAGAGACCATTTCCATTTATCCCAACCTCGGTCATGTTCTCGGAATGATTTCCCCAGATGCCACTTAAGACTCTTAAGCGGGGCAGAGGCGGAGAAAAGAAATCCGGCACATAAATAAGGGGAACCCCAGCAGCACATACACGCATACACAAACAGCATATAAATAAAAATGTCATCAAAAGCATTTAAAAATTTGCAAAATGCGAAATACAAAATGGGCGAATTATTCAATTTTGGGACCCTCAAGCCGCAAGTCATAAGTAGGCTAAGGCCGGCGCTTTGCACTCGCTCTGAATTTCCCATTTCCCATTCCCCATAATAAAAATATTCGCATTTTCATGCCGAGATTTTCCGGAGAGAAAAGGAATTATGACGATTAGATTATTACGCATACTTGGCGATTTATGCGATTAAGAATATGAGTAATATGAAATAAAAGCCGTCCAACGAGAGACCAGAGGGTTGCAGAAATGCAACTCGAGGGGTTGCTCCTCATATTCTATTCCCTGCCAGTCCACAAGTTGTTATTGTCGAACATCAAAAAAAAATGAGGGTAAAAAAGGGGGAGACAAGAAAGAGATGAGCTCAGCTGCCGTCGTCTGATTTTTTATAACCCAAGAAACTGAAATACCAGCAGAATCATATTAAAAAATGCCAAATGCTGAGGCAACCGTCAAATCATCTGCGGAATTGTCATCAAATTGAAAGCTCTAACTCCCTGCCAGCTAAGCTGCAACGCGTGGCTGCCTTTTTTCCATTCCCCGGTATATTCCTTTTTATTGTCATCATTTATGGCTTTTCTGAGTAGAGGAGGAGGAGGAGGGCTTTGGAAAACCCCTTTCCCCAGTTTCCACTGTTCTGACTGTAAACTCGAAAAATCGACAAAAATATCAATCGCGTCGTCTGCTTCGGCTTCAGCATTTGGGTCAAGTCCTCTGGTGGCTGCTCTCTGGTAATTAGCACAGATAAGAGGGCCGCCATTAAGGCATTAAGCGCGAATTCAATTCCACCAGCTGACTGGATATTTTTGATCCTTTAATGTCGCTTTCTGGGGGTTCCTTTAATGCATCAGTAAGCCCGAATAAGTGACCGTGGAGGAGAGAGGCATTTATCAAAATCGGAATTGTGAACAGGTTTCGCCTTAAGCTTCATTCATAATCAGCTCTTTGGATATATAAGTCCTTGCTTTTATCCCTTCAGCGCTTTAAAGTACACGAATCAGATTAAATACTAAATTTATCAGGAGAGAGAGCAAATGTTAATAAAATGTGCTATTTCAGTTGTAGATTGACTGTACTTTTCCTTCTTTAATATAATAGTTTCCCTTCTTCCATTAGGTTTTTAATAACTCTTCATTTATATTAATTTACTCACGTATTTACACGGATCTCTAGTTTAAATCTCAGGGTTTTTCTGGAATTTAACAAAAAGGACATTGCACTAAATGTAGGTTGGCTTTACACCCTCCCTATATATATTTCTGCCCCTTGACGAGCACTTCTTTGGCCGCATTCACGTCGCGACAGTTTTTGTCTAGCCTGCGGCTGCCGAATGGTTGTTAAAATGAAAAAAGGTCCTGCAAAGGCTTCTTTTGACCTCCTGGCGTGCCCACCTCACACCGTGTCCTTTGTGGCCTTTGTTTATTGAGCATTTAAATTGAACAAGTTGCCAATCGATTGTCGATTGCCGCCGCTCTGCTCTGCTGCACGTTGCTCGGGGCGTGTTAATAAATCGAGTGACTCTCATGTGTCGATAATTATGCCATTGATTGCTTAATTGCAATACATATGCAACTGGCCCCACCCTCCGCTCGCCAATTCCCGTGCGCCTCGTCCTGCAGTTTAATTGCAAGCTTAAAGTACACACTCAGGACTCTTAACCATACACAACAAAAAAAAAAAGGATTTAAAAAATATGTAAATGAAAAATCACCTTAAAAAATTAAAGTTGAATAATTAAAGGCCTTTGACAAAATTTGATTTAAAAAATATGTAAATGAAAAATCACCTTAAAAAATTAAAGTTGAATAATTAAAGGCCTTTGACAAAATGTTTAAGCCCTAATGGATATTTCCTTTAAATAGATTATATTTAAATAGCAAATCTAGCTTATATTAAGCTAAACACATCCAGGTGAGGCCTAGAATTGTATTCCTAATAGTATTAATATATAGGGGGCCATAGAAATAACTGTAAACGAATTAGATTAAGCTGTCCCTTAGGGTAGCAGTGCACTAATTAAGTAATTACAAATGTACCCTTTTATATTAAATTAATAAAATGAAAAAACAAATAACTAGGGTTTTAAAATCCCTTAAAAAGTAAGCCATAAAATATTTGATGCACCAAATTCAGTGTTATTTTGTAGTTATTTATGATGTAAAATTTTCTAGCATAGTTCTGGGCACCTTTATACGTGCCTTAAGCATCGTAGTGATTTCTGTATATAAGATTTCCCCTCAGTGCTTAAAAAAATACGAAGGAGCAGGGATGCTGTCATTTCTGTTGCTTTTGTCGCTGCTCCTGCCGCTGTCGCCGTGGCACTTTGCATGCATTTCATTTTAATTTAATTTCAGCCGACTTTTGCTTTCATCTTGCGCCTGCCAAAGGACACTTAGCATCCTGGCAGCGCGGGACTCGGGACTCGCAGCCCGGGACTCTCGAGAGTCTCGCATGTGTGGCATGTGCAACAACTTGAATTATGCACATGAGACTTTGCCACCGCCCTTCACCATCGCCATCGCCATCGCCATCGCCCCTCCCCTTGGCCTTTTTCCGCCCACTCTGAGCCCAACTGCCACGCCCGTGGCGACCTTCAACAATTTCCCCAAATACGCAACACTTGAGCTCAGAGGAATCAGCATAATGAAGAATCCCACTGCCGCCGATGACGAGGATGTACGAGTGCGAGTACGAGTGTAATGGAGATGCTCGAGGAGATGAAGATAATGGAATGCCAATCAGGGGATGCATTTCCGGATCCGGGGAAAGGGAAATCGCAATTGCATTATCCAACTGAGGAATAAAGCTTTTACCCGAAGCGAAATGTTCCAAATGTACAATCTTAAATCTTTTTGCAGCGAAACTACAGGCGGCAAGAGCTTTCGATTTAAGTACTCACTTATTGATTTATTTATTCCTTGGAAGAATGTTGAGAAAATAAAATTATATAATTTTATCAGTGCTTTTTCCGCCCTACAAACCAAAACCGAGACCTCATTTCATTTCGCCGTGATTACACAAGAGGACGCCCGACATACTAATGCAAGCATCCTTGCCTGTGCACACTAACAGCCAGAGAAAGGGAGAGAGAGAGCGAAAGGACTCATGCAAATGACAGCCATTTCCGGAGCTTCGTGAGACAGGATACTTTGTCATTTAGTCGCATTTAGACATATATTACTCGTACATTTGCCGATTTGCCAAGTGCTCGCCGCCACCTTCCATTCACAGCCAAATGCTTGCAGTTCGATTCATTGAATGCCCAACACTCAACATTCAAGCACATTTACGTTTGAATTCACATTCACCCGATAAGTCTAGTGCTGGCAACAAGATCGATAGAAAATCGATACAACCGATGGTTGGAAAAAAATTATCGACTAACAAGATCTCAAACTTCCGGTGGAATCAGTAAACTTAAAGGCTTAAATTACTTACATATTATATATTACTAAGTCTTAATTGATTTTGTTGTATTAAAGTGGACCACAAAAATATTATTTTGGATAACTTCTGAGAGTACCACAAGCTTAGTGCTGGCAACTCAATCTATAGCATTATCGATATTATTGAAGGCTAGAAAAATTGGCGAACATCGATAAAAACGATAAACAGAATCATTGATTGATCTTTAAGGTCAATTGTATACTTTTAAAATATTATTAAGCCTTACGGATTTTTTTATAGTTTTAGTTTTATAGTTGACTAAGTAATTAATATATTTAAATATTTCTGAAAGCCAGTCGGAATTATTTCGAGAATATATTATTATTTAGTCTCTTACTGCGCTTTTAATTAATCGTATATAAAACAAAATACGCATTACGTCCGATAGTATCGATACTATCGATGCTCTCTCAAACCAACCGCACACACACTCCATAAAAGCCATACGCACGCAGCAGACAAACACGCACAAGTGCACACATTCGGTTTATTAAATAATTACGCTCTAATTGCAAAAGTGACTGCGGTTGGGCGAGCTTCTGGCTCTCCAAAAATAATGTCAGAATCTTGTTGAGCCAAATGTGTGAATAATGCTGGATCCGGAATACGGATTTAGCATTTCGGACTGAAGGGCTAACACAGGATGCTGGATTTAGGCTGGAAATTGCCACAGTTCGTGCCTCATTTAGTTGCAATCAACTTGATTGAGTGGGTAAAATGGGGAAATTACCAAAAACTCACTCAGTTGTTGGCCCGACAGCACGCAAAATGAAAAGGCAAATGAAAAATTACTCTCAATTTTATGCTAAGCCACCCACACTGGGCTTTCAAACTTTCCCAAATAACTCGTGTTGGCCACAAACAATCGTGGGACGTGCGTATGCCATAAAAATTAATATAAGGAAACTGCATATTGCTTACTTTCCACGATATTGGCTCTTGTGTCAACATATTCAACTGAGGCCGGAGCATAAAGAATGTTCACGTGTATTTACACATCTGCTCTGGCATTTTCCATTTCCCGTATTTTTTCATACATACCCTCTGTGAGCTATGCAGCGGAAAAGCAAACTTTACGGCATCGAAACACTGTTAATTGAATATATAAAATTGGAATTGGTTCAGCGATGAAGAATTTCGGAGCAGATTGATGGCATACAATGCCAAAGTAATAGAAGTAAAATTCACAGAAGTAAAATTCTGTAAGGAGAACCCAGGAGAGCCCAACCCAACGACTTTATGTTTGATGCTAATTTTAAGAACTGTAAGTATTTTATTTATTACTCGGACATGGGAATATAGCAGGCAAAATAAAAGTAAATAGACAAAAAAATTCTTTGTAATAACTTCAGCATAATTAGATTAAAAAGTGACTTTAATGTCATTATTTCTACCCAAAAGTCACCCGAATTTCAGCCCAAATTTAGAAGGCCAACCAATTCCCAGTATGTACTTGCCACAAGCCCAGTCCCCTGGTGTGTGTGTGTTTTGTGTGCCCTTGCCCTGGTTGTGTGGGTAATGTGTTCGTGTAGAGGGCACATGTGTGCAACGTTTGCAACACTTCGCGGACAGTACGTGGCCATAATTAAATGTCGACATGCAACGCGGCGCTGGAAAGCACACTATATATATGCAGCAGGGATTTCTTTTCGTGGGCAAAGCAAGAAAAAGCGAACTAGGACACGCAGAAAAACAAGGAAAAGAATTTTCTAGAGGGAAATGCGGAAGAGATTTCCCTGGTATGCCTCTCGCTTTCACACTCTCTCTCTGTGCCTGCACGTAATGATGTAATAAAATCATTTCACACCTCATGAAATGTCGGCAATTTCCGTTGAAATTCGATTGAACTTCCTGCTTTCAATCGAAACTCGTCGCTGGGGCCGGGCAATAGTGGACTAGGCACGGCCCGGGATTGCATACGTGGCATGTATATCATTATCCTGGCAGCATCTACACCCACACAGTGGCACACCCACACAGTCGCACACACTCACAGGAAACACATTCCGAGTCTCGAGCGACGACGCTGACGTTTTAATTTTATTCGATTCCCCAACTGTTCCGAACCGATACGGCAATAGAATGCTGCGAAAAAGGAATTCTTGACTCAAAATTGATTGAAATGATATTGCAAAGGCGTGATATGGCAATGCCCAAAGCGTAGGCATGCGAGTGCACTGAAAGAATATCAAATATAAGATATTTTTACAGCCACAAGTAGCTTTGGTCATGAATTAAAATAATGTCATGATGCCATGATTCAGAAATAAGTTTTAGGGCTGGTAAACTCTCTGTATCTTAAGCTTTATCCTATAATTTCGAGCTGTGTACATGCGTGGGTGATCTGATCCTGAAGGATTCCCTTAGTTCGATGCCATTCCAGTTCCATCGCTCTCTCTATCGCCTTCGCTACTGCTCGTTGGAATCGTAAAAAACACAGGAAATCATTTCGTCATTCCATAAATTGTTATGTCGTAAATCTCCGCAATCAAATGGGCTGCACACGTACGCACACGCACACACACACACACGCAGCTGCTGTCCTTAGCTATGTGTGTCCTTGAAACTGTCTGAGCTTTTTTCTTCCTGTGTCCTGTCCTGCCGTTGTCTGTGGCCAAATTGTTGCCTAAGTCTCGGTATCAGTCTCAGTATCAGTCTCAGTCTCAGTCGCTGTGTCAGTCTCCAGGCCAGCAGTGATTTGCCCAACTGCCAAAATGCTGCGGGCCACTGAAGATGAGCCTTAACTATTGGTCTGCCAAGTTAATACAGTCTCGAGGCTAAAATATTTAAATGTCAGAAAAAATATGCGTTAGGAGTGGTAACAATGAAGTAATGAATAAATAAATTTTAAAATATTAATATATATTTAGTGAGTCCCAAAAATAATGTGTTCAAAATTATATAAAGGAAAGAGCTTTGCAATGGAGTAATATACAAATTCTTTATGAAAAATCTTTATATCCTCCTTGATATTAAGGTTCTAGTAAGTTGTTATCATCTTAATGTAGCTTAGTTTAGATAGTTTAAGATTGTAAAAAGCATTTAAAACAAGGTTTTATTCATTTATTGTCATATACACTAAACTGTTATAAGAAAATATCAAACAAAAATTTTAAATAGTTTCAGAATTCAAATTAATTCAAGCTTTTTTAAACAAAATTTATAAAATTTCCCTAAAAACTTTCTAAATAATTTTTTTAATTAAAATTCACTTTTTATTTGGCTTAAATTAACTTAAATCATTTTACAAAAAAAAACATAAACCATACATTTCCCTAAATACAAAAAAAAAACACATATAGGGGTTAACAAATCAAAAAGCTGGCCTTTTTGAGACTAACATATACATATAGGTATAAATACAGGTGTCGGCACACACCTCGTTTGGCATTTGGGGCACGTGCAACTTAACCTCACAAAAGGAAAATAACTCACAAAAAAAAGAAGCAGAAAGAGAAAGAAACAAGCCCGAGTTGGAGTTCAGGCCAAAACGGATGTTGTAGCCAAGTAAACAGAAAAAGCAACAGCACAGCGGATGTGTAGTTCATAAATTTCGTCAACTGCCATAATAACAAAGTCGGGGAGTCACCAGAAATTGACTTGTCGCCTCTCGCTCACCGATTACACAGCACAACACAAAAACTGTTTTCCGTGGAGAAGAGCGATAGCTGCTGACCAGAAAAAAATCAATGAATTCCAAGGAATACAGCCCTACAAGCCAAGTCATCTTGTGGCCAAAATCATAAATATCAGACTGGCGGGGAGAGGGAAAAGAGCGAGGGATTGGCAGGTGAATTTGTCAGGACCGCCCCTCCTCCTTCCTTGAGCCTCGATCCCTCTATGTGTCCACATCCACTTGCTTGGCCATTAGTCAAAAGTGTGACGAACGAGGCTGTAATAAGAAATAGCAGTCTGTCGGAAGAAAGATACATTGCGAGAAAGTAGCTGAGAACAATGAAGTCAGAGTAGATTGATTGGAAATACTGGTAATGTTCAAACTAGTTTATGACTTTAACAAGCAATATAAACTATACAACTTGTACCTAATAATATACCTTTAAAGATTGGTAAAATAAGTGGTAATAAATGTACACCCATAGCTCGCTTTACGGCCATCCAAAAGACTTGGCCGCAAAGCGAAAACATGTAGAATGAATCAATTATTCAGTAAATATATCGGCATTTACAAATAAAATGTTTGCCGTTATGGCAATACAATTTAGGCCGTAAATGGAAGACGTGCCATAATTGCAGAGGGCCGTTATAGCGAAATGCCGTATATAGCGACGTATCGGAGTATAATTTTAAAGTTATATATATTATCTTTAGCAGCTAAACTCAAACAATACCCTTGGAATTTATGGTATTTTTATTTATGTGGTGTATTAATAATACTCCTTTTAAGTTTAACCATTTAAAGGACAACAATTTTTTTTCCGTCCCTTAGTTATTGCGCAATTTATGAAGCTGTCTTTCCAGGATCCCCTCCCAGTTTTCCCCTCCTTGCTGGACAATTTTCAATATAACGGAACTATTAAGGCAGTTAAATGATAAATTATGCGCCACAATAAGCAGTTGGCGCAAGTCAGGAGCCGTGAAAGCTTTTTATGATGACGCACTTCCGTCCGGAGCCCCCTGCTCCACATCCGGACTCAACTGGCAATCCACCACCGGCTCATCTGTTTGTCTGTCTACCAGTCCGGTCTGGGCCCCCTTTCCCTCAGCTCTTCCCTTCGCTCGGCTTGGCCCCAGCTTTTCCCCTCGATTTTCTCGTCGATTTTCCACTGATGGTCAACCAGAGCCGCTCACTGCGGGCGTGCGCTTCAATTGCGACTTTTATGGCACATCAATCGTAGCCATCGTCCTGCGACGTCCGAAGCCGTTAAGTTTTATTGATTTCAATGGCCGGGATTTGCTCAGTGATTGTCCGCAGTCCATACGGTCCGGCTTCCACGGAAACTGACCAGGATTCAGGATGTGGCGGCTAGGACTCCGGCTCCAGACGGCAGCGGCAGCGGCAGCTCATAAAGTGCCTTCAACGCCTTTTGACTTAACCACTCGCTTTGTCTTTCTTTTTATTTTTTTCCCCTTTCCTTTTTTTTGCTTCTGCCTGCACTATCGACCCCGGGCACTCCCCTCGTTTTTCGTTCAGTGAAAGAGGAGGAGGAGCAGGAGGAGGTCATTAAGTCAAGCTGTGGACATAAATAACCCGCAGGACATTGCAAAAGTTTCCTGAGCGCTTTAAGGATTGCTGCCGTCTCTAAAGACTCCTGCAGGTGTTGAGCCTTCGGCTTTCGCAGCTGGTTTGCGATAATGTTCCTGTTCTTGGTCCATCAAAATGTGGTTAAAACTCCTTTAAACGAGCCAATGAACTGGAGCAATCAATGCCAAGGATTACGAGCGATAAGAGGAGTTAAGGGGAACTAAAGGATCATGGACTGATGGAATGCAAAGAAGAGATGTGTGTAGTGAGCAAAAGGATAATAATACATTGGCATGGAAGGTGAAAGGGTGTAACCGTCAGTTAACTATTGTATTATCCTAGATAAAATGGAAACTGATGTGGTTGATATAGTTTAATAGCATGATTATATATTATATTTTGTATACATTGCCATAATAAAACAAGGAATATTCTTAAAGATTTCTTCTCAAAGGAATATAATGAAAGGGCTTTTGTATCCATTTTCTAATGAAAATGCTTGCTGGCTAGTTAACCCCTGAAACAAATCTAGATTAAATCTTTCCCAGAAATCAGGCTCACAAAAATTCTCATGAATTTCTATTTAAGCACAACACTTGAAGGCAGACCAAAGAATTTTAGTAAATAAACATTTTGGCCTGGCCACTTGCCACTCTCTCTCCTCTGTCTCCTTGAAAAGTACTCCAAATGAAACCGATGTTGCTGGAAGTGTTCTAGACGTCCCGAGCATTATTGCGAGTGTTCCGTTCTAGGTTAGCACTCCGAAATTCTCGATTCTCGGTTCTCGGATGTGTGTGAGCCGGGTGAGAACTGTCTGTGGGATGTGGCCAAGTGCATTGTGCTGCCGCTTAGTGGTCGGCTAATGCAGCAGCTTAGCTTCCAGACCCAAGTTCTATTGCAGTCTGAAGGCTCAACTGGTGTACACTGGGAGAAGGTAAAAAATAGCCGAGATCTAAGGCAATATTTTAATAAATAAATATTAAAATAAGTCATACATATATCCGTTTATATAAATTCCATGATGTTCTCGATACAGAAATAGGTCAGGTACTGTTATCTACTTAAAGGCATTAAAATAGTACATTATTTAATTATTTAAAGAGAAATCATTGAGAGGTTATTCCATCTATACTTAAAGATGATTTAAAGTAAACTTAGACATGTAAAAATATCTATTTAATTATTCATTGCTTCCAATTACCCGCTTAACTTAAGTTTGTGATCAAATATTATTGTTTAAGAAATATTAATTTATAATTCAATAGATGTAAAATTGTTATAAAATTGTTATTTTAAAGTCTACATACACGTGGGAGGTCCAGACATCACTAGGGTTCTGAAATTACATTAAAAGGTGCCTAAAGGTATGCCATAAAAAGTTTCAAGAGCGAAAATCAGTCCAAACTCATTCTTTTTTCGATGATAAATATTGTTTTACATACATTTTTAATTTATATTTTACCGCTAGTGATATCTGTAGTACTCATAACAGTTTTCCAACTTAGAGATACTCACTTAACTCAATTTTCCCGCAGTGTTAACCTGAATTTTTGGCCCTAGCTCACTTGCCTAGTGTTTTGTAATTAACATGGCATTCAAAGCGAAATCTTTGCACTACTACTTCATTTCCTCCGTATCTGTCTGCGGTTGCCAAAGAGATTTCAAATTGAAATGCTGAGAACTGTTTAAATACATTTTCGGGTCTCGCCGTGTCAGACAATCGGAGTCAACACCTTTTTGAGGCTCTCGCTCATAGCCGACATGCAACATGTCAATTAGTCAGAGTTTGTGCAACGAAAAATGGCAGCAGCTGCCAAATTTAATTTTCCCAGTCCATTCCCCTTGACTTCCGTCCTGCTTCTGCCTGCCTTCTGCATTCGTCTTTTTTCGACGTCTGTCTGCTGAATGGATTCAAAGCATTTTCATGTCGCACACACACTAATAAAAAGGGAAAATGGAAAAACGAGGCGAAAACTTTTCAACATGTGTTGGCAGCTTTCGGTCGAAAGGCGAGAGAGAAATGTCGAAGAAAACTCCTTCAAAGTTGTGGAGTGAGCTAAAAAAAAACGGTAAGAAAAAAAGGTGCCAAGTGGCAAGTGGCAGGTAATAATCTATGCATGTGTGGGTGGACCAGAGGGAGTTAACCGGGGGGCCGCGATCGGGGGTGCGGACTCAGCCGACACTTGGCAGCACTTTACATTTATTGTGGCAGTCGAGGATGCAAGATCCAAAGGCGGTGGAATGCATTCGAAAGTGCCTGTCACGGCAGAAAGGGAAAAGCCAGAGTTGAACAAGGACCACAGCCACAGGCATTCGTACAGTGGAGGCTAATACAATAATGAGTATATATTTAACATAAATAAGTATTAAAAAATATAAACAAAAGTTGACCAAATTAAGCAGAATTCAACATTTCTTTAAGCTTTAATTTAATACTTAAATAGAGATGAGATGATAACTATTTGGTATAAATAGATGTGTATTACTAGAGGCTACTAAAAAATTAATCATATTGAACTCCTCAATCCTCATTTATTGTAATTATTATTAAATACTTAATATATCTTATTTTATATATTTAAATAGAAAGATTTTAAATATTATGAAACAGTATTTTTTACTTGTTTACATTTATGCAAAAGCTATTCTTAAGCCCTACTTTATTTATTTATTTATATAATTTCTTCCCCATCTGTAAAGGCCAAGATGCTGCACGGTGGCGACTGTGGGCGGACATGGCAGCGGCGGCTCTAAGCTGTCTTAGTTGCTTATTATGCAACCTAGTGGCCCCCCCTTTAACCGCTCTCCATTGCCTTTGCAAGTCATCGTCGCTGAGCGTGCGGAAATGAGCAGCTGTCTTGGCCTTCCCCTTAGAGTTTCCCTCAATGGCAAGAAGAAAAAATAAGAGCGCCATGTTCAAGTTTAAGCCAGGACACACCGCGTACCCCCAACAAATTCCAGATGCCTTCGGGGGCTCACTTGTGCTAAGTAGTCGCAGCAGTCGAGTGCAATGAAATTTTAGCTGCAGCCTCAGTTGGCGTTTCGAGTGCAGCTACTAAGTCAAAGCCATGTAGACACATGAAAAAAAAATCATTTAAAATGCAACTAGCATATATATAGAAATTTTGTCTAAGAAAACATGAGTTTAAAGGCTTTAGGTACCATAAGAGATTTAAATACACTGTAAATCTGTAAATCCTTATATAGATATTCTCCTTAAAAGATTTCATAGTTTCTGAAAGCCTTAATGCTGTACTGTTACTTCCTTTTGATTGGAAATTTACTTTATTTAGTAATACTAATATTTTCTCTCTGTGCCCATCATCCCAACACACACACACATGTCATAAACACACACAGGCCCAGTAAGGGAAAGATAGAGGAGTGCCGAACAGCAGCTGCAACTGCAGCAGCCATTTTTTATCATCATTTCCGGAACTCGTTGACAAACGGAAGCGACGAGCCGAGTGCAAAAGGCACTATGATTGTGCGGGGGGCGGCACTGAAGGGCATTAAGGGCCAAGGGTCAGAGGGGAGGCCGAGGAGAGAAGCGGATATGACCGAAATAGCATAGCCATTGCTTATAATTTTACATTTGAAAACTACACTTTGGACTACTTTGGCATGTAAGTATGTGCTTACTTATACGACCATTGAAGGAACGAACGAACGAGCGATTATCCCCTCAGAAATACCATTTTGAGCCCCTTCAGTGGCCCTTGAAGAGGAATTGCCCTCTTCTCCCCCTATAGAGATAAAAAAAAAAACCACACAGCTATGAAATAAAACAGAAAATAGTGAAGTTTCTCAATGTGTAATATACTCTACATATAAATCGAAATATTTTCTACAAAAATCAGAACTACTTATGCCTTAAAACTAACAAAGACAATTTGTCAACAATAATAGCTATCAATACTTTGTTTACATTTTATGTGTACTATTAATAGTTAGTAAATATATAAGTATATATATTTATATTCAATTCCTTGGCAAATACCAAATACCCACATCATGCCGAGATAGTGACAACTTTTTATGCCCGCCATGAAAGGCCCCGTCCAACTGGCCATAAAAAGGCCATAAAACATCGATATCAATGAGCACATATTTGCCATCCCTTCGAGCCACTCAACGAGTCCCCTTCGATGGCCAAATCTCTGGCTAATTTCTTGGCCCAAACAGAGCGCATTCGCTTGGTCAACCATGGACGCGCTTAACACTTCTCCAATTCCTGCTTGTTTTTTTCTCCCTATTCCCTTTCTCTATTTCTGGGTCCTGGTTTCGGGTTTCCCCATTTTCTCCACCACTCCATGTGTTGTCCCTGGTTTTGGGGCCATTCTGTTTGGCTACTTTCTGCAGTTACTGCCATTTACTCCATATCAGCAAATCCAGGCCCATACCACGCCCAGCTCGTTGGGGCGCGGTTCGACAGGATTCACTCTTTATGTATGGGCACTGGGAAAAATAATCCAAGGAGAGCAACTAATTAAAAAAGTAAATATATGAATAATAGTCCCGAAAAGTATACAAAAGTCTCCTATTTTAAAGCATACTTTTAGGCATATTTAAAGCGATTTCCAATCATCAAAGTCTTTTCATTCTATATCAAATAGTTCCCTGTAATTTTACCATTAAGTTACCAAATAAAACCCTTTATAAAATAAAATAAATACAAATTATAGAAGATATTTTAAAACCATTTTCTCCAGGTGCCCAAAAGTATGTGTGTATTTGTGCGGAGTGCTTTTTTTTCGCATTGACAGCAAATTCGAAATATATTTGCCCAGCATTTTGCCCACTGGCTGACTGGTTTCGTTTCGAGCCACGTTTTACACCACATTTTCGGGGCTTTCAGTTACCGCTGGCCAAGGAGGAGCTTGAGCCTGGAATGTTTTTACTGCTGAATGGGTAATTTAGTATTTGGCAATTAGCTTTTGCTTTCGGCTCGGCTCTACTCGGCTCTCCTGTCTGCCGGCGAGGTTTTTCTTTTCTGCAGCTGGCTTCATTTTCCTTTGCTTTTTTCGTGCTTTCCCTGTTTTTTTTTTGTTTTTTTGCAGCCTCCCCTTTCTCTTTCTTTGGTCTAGATGTGCTCTCTTTCGCTCCATTCATTGGCACATGCATTCTGCCGAGTCGTCGCTTCCCTCGCTTGTTTGTTTATCTGTTAAATTATGCAGTCGTCTATTAAGTGGCCGAGATTTATGTGACCACCGCCAGCAGGAGCAGGATGCCCAGGATGGCCAGGATCAGCCAAGAAGGAGAAGGAGAGCCGAGGAAATCCTTTTAATTTCCATGAGCCAGCAGCACAGCCATCGAGCTGCTCTAAATAGTTACTGAAGCAAGGAAATTTATAAGCCAAGTTTTATTCTAATTTAAAAAAGAGAATTAAGGATCTTATTAAGAAAATATTTTGGTTCTGAAAAATCCACAAACTTTTTCATTATCTCCCCTAATTAACAAAGAATTATTTAATATACAACAAACAAAACTGACTCAGGCCAGAATAATATAATTTCCAATAATATTAAGCACTGAGTATTATCGACACACAGCTCAATTTTCCTTTCTGTGCACATAATATTCCACAATCAAATGAGCACATAAATTCGGGGCTATATTTAACTAAGTGTATGCATACATACAAGCAAAATAATATGGAATCTATGATATACATAAAGTAGAGTAATATGCGAAATTTGTTCTCCACTTTTGTCATTTGCAATTATTTTGCCATGTTGGCCCCGGCTTTGTGCCGCTGTCATTTCATTTTGTTTACGCTTCATTAAATATTATTGAAATGCAGCAATTAATTGCGTAATTGTTATTTTATGTCACAGCGCAACTGTTTCGGGCACTTTAAGCACTTGACACAACAGCCAGCGGCGGCCAGTAACTGCTGCCCTTTGGCTTAATTCGTCCCCGCCTTTGCCCCGCCCGCACCTCTTCTCCGTTCACTTCATTTTCCTCTCCATTTTCCTCCGCATTTTCCCCGGCCTCCCCCCTTCATGTGAGCACATTGGGCGCCCCGAGGGCCCTTTGCCGGCCAACAAATTGCACATTAAATTAAACACAAATAACTCGTAAAATTATAAAATTGTTGAATGTAAAAACGCAAAGTGCAACAACTATGTAATTAGCTGCCAAATCAACAAGCGCGCAAATTATCAGTTAAAACATTGAAAAAAAAAAACATAATGAAACTGCCAGGAGCAACAAAAGCAAAAAAAAAATATTAACCAAAGTTTAACACGCAACGAAGGTAAACTGAGGCTCCAGGTGAACACGCAAATACCCTTTAAGGAGATTTAATTAACAATTACCTGTAGAATTTTAGTATTTAAAAGTTTAAAGGGGTATCCTTAGGATTTTGTGAACTTATTAGTTTAAACTGGAATCCTTAGAATTATTACGTTAATAACAAAGCTACAAGGCTAATGCAGTACCTCACTATTATTACATAAATATAGGAATCAGTATATTATGTAAAGCTGAATGAAATATATTTTAAAGAAAATTTTGCAAGTAAAGTGAACATAGTCACTTAATAATTAAATTTAAAATGAAATAGTTGAATGTGAAATTAATTAGGAACTTAATTTATTTCCACTTAAATAATTTCATAGAATATAGAGGAAGGTCAGCAAAGGAGTACTGATGGCAATGGAAGAAACAGCTGTCATGCTACACCTTGAAGTGTTTTTGGGGAGAAGCTTTTGCTTTATTTATTTATCTAGAACAGCATTTTCTATAAAGCTACTTTTCATTAGAATTTTTAGTTGTTTTTGAGCTACTTAAGTTTGTAAAATTCATGAGAAATACAACAATTCGTATTTCATTTTATTATTCAGCTAATAGATCTATGCTAATATAGTTTATTCAAAAAAATTGTAACAAAATCCAGATGCTCTGCTTACGTTACCCTAGATTTACTTCAGGAGAGCGGAGAGCGGGTTACAGGGTATCAATCTTCAGCACGCACAGACAAATACCGGGGCGGCGGTAATAACACACATAACTCGTCCATCGCATGCAATTTTGGGGCCATCTAGGGCTTGGGGTTTCCCGCGTTGGACGTTGAACAATTGCCTGACATTTCACTTAGCCAACCTCAACACATTTCGCTTTTTACAACCATTTCACTCCGAATTAGTCTAAGTTCGCTCCCGCCGCTCATTTCGCCGCTGGCCAAACAAGAGGCAAAAAATATATCTATGTGTGTGTATACAAAATGTGGCAGTAAATCAAAGGAGGAAGTGGGAGAGGGGCAAGCCCGCCCCCACCCAGAGCCATTTGTCAAGCGTCAACAAGAGCGCTGACAAGTGAGAAGCGGATGGGGTTGGCTTCACCTCGCCTTGGGGTTGGGTTACCAACCCCCAAAGCACCGAATGCACTGCAGAAAATTACAGTAAAATGGGTTAAAAATAAAGGCAAGAGGTGAAAAAATAAAGCTTCAGTGGAAAATAAATATTGTTAGCCCAACTTCCTTAGCTTATATTTAAACTATTAAATAAACTAAATTATATCGCAAGATATTAAATTTTGATAACCCTCAAGTTACATATTCTTATATATTTCTGTAAAGATTTATATAGATTAAACAAATTATTATAAATATAGAAACTGAAGACTTATTTTCAATACATTTTTAAAATGAATTAGTATGACATATATTCAAATTCTTTTTTATTTAAATATTCAATAATTGTAGGGTTCAAACGAAATTATTACTTGACTTATTATAGTCATATTTCGATCTGTGTATGTCCTTTCCCTTTGTAGTTCTTATTTCACCTTTTATTCGTGTAGGGTTTGTCGGCTAAAACGATTTAATTTCATTATTAAACAATGGGCGACAAAGTGGCAGCAGATTTCATTTATGACCCGCCTGCTCACAACACGCGATGTCATGTGCCCCACATCCACATCCACATCCACATCCACATCCACCTCAACCTCAACCTCAATCTTATGTGAAAAGACTGAGCTGTACTGAACTGAAGTGACCTGCCCCAACTAATTTCAGATTGAAGCCCTCCCCAGCTGGCACGCAAGGAAGGGGGCGTGTCAGCGGTCAGGTCAACGTTGACGCATTGCCCAGGAACCAGATAATTAAGCATAATGACAGAAATATTATATAGCACTTGCAGCACTTGCTTGATAGATGACCCCCAACCAAAGAGGGGACTGCCGCCTGCCTCCTGCTGAAATATGGCCAGATGACACAGGAACAACCAATTTGGCGCCAGGCACTAATCATATCAAAAATGGGCAAGGAGTAGCTCACGGAAACGAGGGTGGAAGACTGCAGAGGGTTGGAAATATGACTAGTTATTCATTATGAAATATTTATTACTTCCAGGGGTTAAGGGGTATTACATAAAATAACAAATTATAAGCTGACTATAAATTTAAATGCCTTTTCATAAATTGTAACAGGAAAATATTAAGGAAAACAAAGACGAAACCATTTGCATTTTTCGGATTAGAGCTTTAGAGTGGCACAAAGTGCAAAGCACACAAGGGGCCAGCTTCAGAGCTTTTACCGCCTGGAATTCTCAACTGTAGCTAGTCTCAACTGAGCGATATTCATGGTAAATGTTAAGGATACTGATGACTTATGACTGGGAATGTTGGAGACAGCTGTAAATGTGTGTTTTCTACAAAATATAATCCTTTAGGTAACTATCCTTCTTATCTTATATAGATTATAGATTTTATAGAGTTGGAAATCCCCACAAGATTTAAGTAAAACAATAACTAACCGATATCCTTTTCCCTTTAGTTAACTGGAAAAAATCAGTACATCTTGTAAATGAGGCTACTGGAAATCCCATCAAGTTAAATTCATAAGCCCAGCCCGCTGGCCACAACTGAGCTCAACTCAACTAAAATAATATTTGACCAACTAAAGATTTCCCCAGTTGTTGTTTTAGCCGCAGCATTTGAGTCGAGTCGAGTCGAGTTCAAATTTGCCTACACTTGTTGGGTAATTGCTGTGAAGTGGAGTGCCTGTGTCCGTCTCTGGCTGGTTTGGTTTCAGGGCCTCCTCCCTCTGCAGGCCCTGTCACTCAGCCATTCAACCATTGAGCCATTCAGTCAGTCAGTTAGTCAGTCAGTCAGTCAGTCAAACAACCAACGCAACCGCATTCATTTGCCAAATTAATGGCATTTCATTTGGGGCAAAAGCAGCAGCAGCCGCCTCGACTCGATTTCATTCATGCAAGGATGTTGTCCTTGTCCTCATCGTTGTCCTTTTCGTGGCTGCCGTCGTTCTCGTCCAAAATTTACGTGTCTGGTTTGGCCGCTTCTGGCGAAAAGATACTGTTCCTAAACCAACTCCTTCTGAGCACTCAAAAAAATATCGTTAACTCTATTTAGAGCAAATAAAAATATTAAAATAAAAGAACTATTTTCTGGCAATTTATGAGATACTTTCTAGTTCTTATTCGATGCTATATTTATGATATTTTAGCTATATATATAGGTGCAATATTTTCTAACCGTACAGCTACTCCTTTTGTCCAGGAGTCGCACTGCCTTCTGCCAACTGGCGGAGAGCCAGGACAGCTCCTCTCCGGATTTCCCAGCGGGAATAGGGTGAACAGATTGAGGGGAGCGAGCGGCACATTTCCAGGCGAGCGATTTTGGCAGCCAGTTGTTTGTCAGCGGCGTGCGATTATTCAAAAGTGCAACATGCAAATTTATTTTGTGCATAAAATGTTATGAGCTCGCATGAAAATGTCTGACAACAATTGGGACTGGCAATAGCCTGTCCCCTGCCGCGCCCCAAGGACCGCTGAAGTTTTTGGCAAACATTTCGGAAGGATTTCCAGATTTATCCTTTCGCGAGTCGAATTTGGGTTTGACACCATAGTCAATTATTGGCATGAAAAGTTCAATAAAAGAGGGGGAAAAAGCTTGAGAAAAATACACACATTTGAAAATGATACTTAATATTATTCTTAAATAATAATAAATAGTTTTTCAGCCCTAAAGCATAACTAAACTAAGATAATAATTTAAAGTTATTCCACCGAACGAAGGACTTCTCCACTCTGGTTTTGATTTGTGGCTCGGCTCATATCTTAATTGCCTAGTGGGAAAGTGTTTAAAGGATAAAGGGTTCTTCCCCGACCTGGTTAAATCCATTATGCTCTCCGCAGTGACATTGAATTGATTTCAACACCGCACTGCAATTAATATGTATATTGAATATGCGTATCCATATATATCCAACATATTCATTTCCCAGCTTTAGGGAAAAATCAGTGAGGGCACAGGATGTGGAAAAGCCACCGCCACCGCCGCCATGGTCGCCAGTGATTTGCACTTTTCCAGCTCATTAAAATCACATAATTTCTTAAATATTTACGAGTTTTTTAAGCGCGTCCCAGCCGCTGTATCCTCTTTATATATTTATTTGTTTTTCACAGCGCAGCAGCTTCATTTACCTAATAAAATTACTGTCAATTAACGCCCTACATCACCTCCACGGCGCCCCAGATTTTCCCTTATCATTTCGCAGAACCGAACCTTTCCCTAGGCCTCAACACAGCACGTTCCGCTGCCATTTGGATTATTATTTACTTTCAGAGCTGCCGGTGCCCATTCTGGAACAGGTTCCCTGTAGCCCCAAGTAGGGACAGGTAACAACTTGGTCTATAAATTATGTAAACGGCTTAAGCTGCTCGGCGTTTTTTCGACAGGCCAGCGAATAAATTAGCAGCTGACATTTTAGAGGATTCAAATTATGAGTTTCGGGGAAGTTGGACTGAAAAGTATTTGAGGGGAAATATTCTTGATTATAAATTATTATTATTTATTTAAAATGAATAACAGTTCATTACATTAGTAAAGTAATCTTTTGTTTAAATTCTGTTATTATTTCCATTACTTTTTGAATCATTTGTTTACGATGCTAAGGGGCTAGGTCAGAGACCTCACTATAGTCGCCAAAATGATAGGCTCATAGATGGATATATCTAATATCTTTCCACTGGCTTAATCGCTCATTTAAATAAGGACAGTCATAAAATGTAATGCGTTCTTATGCCACTTTACTTTAATTTCACCATTTTATGTGCCTCTCTGACGGGGTCATCCCCACAAATTTGAAGACTTTACATTGATCCCTACCGAGGATCCTGAGCCCGGAAATGAAATTAATTTTTCCGCTGACACAGGCCCAACTGCAGAGAAGAAAGCGATTGGGGGGAGAGTGAAAAAATAGAAACTGCAGCATCGTCAAAGAGAAAGCCGAAATCCAGGGAAAAAACCAAAACCCAGGAAGCGAGCGGAGCAAACTTCCAACACATAAAATTTCAACCGAAAGGAACAAAAAATGGGGCGGCGGCAGGGCAAAAAACATAAAGCTGATGGATTTACGAACAGAACAGACCATTTTCCAGAGGCGGTGGTGCAGCGGAGAGGGCGGAGTTCAGTGGAGTGGCAAGTGGCAAGTGGAAAACTCGGTGGTTTGGTGGCTGTCTAAGAGCATGCCACCAAATAATAATAGTTTTTCACTTGTTCAGTTTGACCGCCGGCAGCAGCAGCAGCAGCAGCAGCCAAGCGCCGAGTTTATGTGACAAACGTGACTCAGGCGACAATTGCTCGGCTTTCAGCCCCCGGAAAAGTCGGTTGGGGAAAAGCGGTGCCGCCTTTTTTATGGCCACACAATAAAGCGAGCAATTGAGCGTCTTAAAGTGTCGCCCAAGTGCATTTAAATCACACACTTTGCGACCATTTGCCGTAATTTGACTTTAAATGTTATGGCCAAGAGTTGATTCGCCTGCCGTCTTCACACTTCGCACACACACTCGCACACACTCGCACACACTCGCACACACTCGCACGCCTCGCAGGATACACCCACTCCTCCGTCTCCGCCCGGTTAGTTTAGCAGCCCAAGGACCTTGGACTCTGCTCCATTTTATGGCCAATGTCTTGTACCAACCACAACTGCTGTCCGCAGCAGAGAAATAGAAAAAAATATATAAGAAAAGCATAAATTTGATGTACATGTCGATTATGTGCCAAAAACGAGCAAAAACCACAAATTTCACGGGGTTTTTCCCCAAGTCAACGTTACGACCTTGGCCAAATGAGGTCATCAGCAAAAATAAATAATGCAAAACCCAAGAAAACTGAACATTTATTGAATCATTGAATGTCCCAACAACTTAGTTCACTCCAGGAAAGCTCCACTATTATTACATTTCAGTTTGAAGCCTTAAATCTCTTTTATAATTAAAATTCCATTCTACATTTAAGAACTACATAAGAAACAAATTTAATTTAAGAGCGAGAATTTAAATTTAAAACACTGTGTTGCCTGGCACACAAAATCGCACAAAATCTCCATAAAAATTCATTCCTTGCGTCCCAAAAAAAGCTTTTCAATTTAAATAATTTGCTGTTTTTTTGTTAAACGATTTCAACGAGTATCTTTATGAATTACATACAGGAATCGCTGGCTTAATATGCTAGTTATAAAGGCACGTACACACCACACACACCACACCGTCAAGCGGTCCGAAAAAAACTGCGGATCGCCAGGACTATGAGGCAAAAATTGAAACTCAAGCTTGGATAAATAAAATATATACATTTTCATATTTTTATAAAATAAACACAACGAAAATGTATGAATGGTATTTGGTAAAAGCCCAAATGAATGGTCTGAAAAAATAACTGCGAGCGAGGTGCTAAATATTATATTCGAGTACCAAATACATATTTTTATTTTAAATTTTAACGATGGTTTTTGAGTGCGGTAAATCTAGTACCTTAATTGGCAAGTTCTCCATGTAGAATGGAAAATCTATACATTTTTCAGTAATTACTACAGTTTGGCAAGACTCTTGGGTAAAATTTAAGTAATTTAAAAATCGAAACCATTAATAACGATTTGATTCCCCCTGGAAAGTCTATAACATTTACATAACAGAAGTTCTTTTATAGTTCAATTAATTTTTTAACTGCCAATAAAATATTGTTTACTCCCATAGACGGCCATCAAGATAATGTGGCCCGCTATCTATGGCTAATTTGCGTGTCAATTTGGAAGGAGAAGGAAGGCAGGAGAGTCGGCAGTCGGGGGAAAGTGGCCAAGTCTGGCGGAGAAAAGCGCTGTATTCGCGATGCAGGATGCGACCGCTTAAGTGCCTCTGCCAGAGTCATAACAATACACTACAGCCGCCGTGGCGTAGCAACAAAAGCCGCCGCTGACATGCCGCTTATTATTTATGTATTTTAATAACAGGCCGTCGACGACGTTGACTACGTCGCGACAGAGCTGAAGAGCTGGAGGGGGGAAAATGAAGTACAATGGCCGACGGGCTACAAAATGGACATTGGTTAATGCGACAGCTGCTGGGGGGATCGAAAAACCAGCAGCACAGCGCAAAAAAAAAGACATAGCCGGCGGTTGGGGGCAGAATTGCGGCTGCTTGTTAAAAACAATAAACATACATATACTGTATACAAGCCGCAGCCCACTCGGCGTATACTTAATAACAGAGCAAGACTTGAGCTTTAAACCAAAGTTAAAGAATAAATGAAATGTTATCCTCAGCTTCTATGGTTTATATATGTATAACTATAACTATATATAACTATATTTATATATATATATATATATATATATTTTAAATCTTATTGAAGTGCAGAGGCATGTGTATATGAATTGCACGAAGAGAGTTGCTTTGAAAGGATTGGGGGATATAAGAGCTGGTAAAAGAAAATACACTTAAAAATTTAATAATTGCTAAAACTGATGAATGCTTATAGCCAATAAACGCTAAGTTATTAAAATTATTATTAAGGAAATATATCTTTAATGACAAGCAGCAAGCTTGGCTGCATAGTTTTCTTATAAGAGCGCCACCACTTTCTCGTCAGTATCCTATTACGAAGGATACTTCAATTACTTCTAGTATTTACCACCATCTTGTAGATAGAACCCGTTGCGAATTCTAGAGCAAAGCTAGCAGTAAATGCGCGGCCCCTTGTGTGCTTGGTTCTTCCGTTTGTTTTAATGTTGTAATTAAGATTTTCTGAATACAATTATACAAATTGTTTTTAATTTCACATTAAATATATAATCATTCCCTAAAAAATTCAATAGAAATAAATATTAATTATTTTGGAGGAAAAAAAAGTGACGTTCTTTTGAATAAAGTTTTTTCCCTTAGTGTGGACTCGCCCCATTGCATAATTAATGCTCTCTGTGTTTTAAATTTACATTTACAATGCAGCAACACGATGCTCACCGATGCTCACCGATGCTGATGCGCATTAAGTGGCGTATGCGTGCGTGGCGTATCTGTCTGTGTGTGGCAGGGCAGGTGATTCAGGTGATTCTGCAGCTCCGGCTGCTTAACCACACAATCAGTCGCATACAAATGCCAAGTACATATATGTATAGCATATATGAGTGAATATCCGCAGCTCTGTGTAAGTCGCTTGCATTCCACGGAACTCAAGCTGAAAGCTCAGGCAAAGGCGAACCGATGGCTTAATGAAATTATCATTTGGATTCGAGCATTCATTTCAACTTCTTTGTCTTGCGGCCGAGTTAAATGGCCAGAAAATTGCCAACAATTTTAAGGCGACCACCAACGAGCTCTTCTCAGGGGAAAACTATACACAAGATGAGCAGAGAAAGAGCACAGTCCTTGGATTCATATATATATATATAAAGTTCTTATTTTATAAATACATTTAAGTACACACTTTCTCAACTATTGAATTTTCTTGGCTGGCCTTATGGGTTTCCTTGGACGCATTTTCATTAGATTTTCGCTGCATCTACTTTTGCCTTGTGCCAACTCATTAAGGGCGCCAACAACAAAAGTATGCAACGATTTTTCTCATCTCTCGTTTTTTTCTCTCTTAGGTTTTTCCATCTATCTCCAGTGTCAGCAGATGTTGAGGAAAATAAATGAGCAACATACGCACAATATACAGCTGCAATGCTTATTGTGTGCCACGCCCCACCCCGTCATCCTCCTTTTCCTGCCCATCTCATTACCATCCCGCAGCTGCAACTAAAAAAAAAAAACAGAAAAAAGAGAAAATTCATAGAAATTACGCATACGCAGCGTGTGACGGCGTTCAAGTTGCTGCGCTGATACTGCTACACTTGTAGTTGCCGCTGCTGCGGTTGTTGTTGTTTCTGTGGCTGTTTTGCTGCAAGCGCAGCAGTTGCTGCCGCTGCTGCTGCTGCGCCTGCTGCTTTTGGGCGTTTATAATGAGCATCGGCAACAAACAGCGGCAGCTCGCAAATTTCTTTGCCATAGTCGATATTCATGCATAAACATTTCCAGCTGCCACGCTATACCCATATATACTCGTGAGAATGCATATTTTGTAGGAGAAAGTGCAATATGTTGGGTAAAAGTGCCGCTGATGCCGGATTTTTGATGCACAGAAAATAAATGTTACCCAAAAAGATATATGTTAATACGTATGATTAATAAGAATTATTAATATAAGAATATAATTTATAAATTCATTTGAGCAGCTCACTCTTTTGAAAAGCATATCAAATTAAAGAAGCCCGTTAAATAAAACATCTTGTTATATTTTTAGTGCTTAAGCATTTTGCAAATTATCATATCAATATTAATATATTATTTTCTAGGGCCCTTTAAAGCTACTTCAGTTAGAACTCATTTTTTAAAGGGTTCCTTCTAAAATATTTTTACCAGGCGAATCTTGAAATGGATACATTAATTTAATTATCTTTTTAAAAAGGAATTTTTAATTAAAATTATTTTTTAAATTTTTAGGACAACTATTTTCCCCAGTGCTCTTCCTTGCTGTTCTTGCCCTAACATTAATTTTGTTAATTAAAAGTTTCCCGCTGCCTTAAAGTTTACTACCAGCTGTTAGTTGTTGTTGTTGGCAGTCAGTCGGCGGCCTTGTAACACTCTAGGACACCTGTCCTAGAATCCAGACTTTGATTTCGTTGTATGTTTCCTGGCCACAGGCAACTTTTACTTGCAAAACATGTCTCCTCATTGATGTCATTCTCGCGGCTAGTAGCTATTCTTTTGCCTGTTTTGGTACCACTAGATCCTTAAAAATTAATAACTGCAATTGGGTTATGGTCTGCAAAGTAAGTCTTGGAGGGTAGGATGAGGGGGAAAGCATTAAAAATGCCCAAATTAAATTTGTCTGAATTTCACAAGGACCTAAAGAAGGTTAATTGCCTCCGGGAACAATTCTGCGTCTTTTGGGATAGATTAAAAAGGTGTGTATGTATATATATATAGGTTGCCAGGAAGTTTGCCTTTGCAAGTTGGCTTAACAGATTGCTAAAATATTAATTTTGAGGACATGCCCTTTGGATATACTTAAAACAGGTTACATTTTGTATGACAAACAAATCTTTCCTAGTTTTTAAAGATTTTAAATATATAGATTGTTTTAGCCATAAAATATCATAATTAATAAATACACCTACTAAAGTATGTCTAACCGAATCTCCTCTTTCCGAAAACTAATTATATATGCATTGACCTTAGAAATGTCAAATATTTGTTCTGGTTAAAGGTCACAAAATGGAAATTCTTTAGATAATTGGTTTCAGGTGGGTTTCAGCGGTTAAAGGTCGCGTTAAAAATAATACCAAGACCTTTGTGAAGAGTATTTTAAAGTTATTCCTTACATATTTAATTGATATCACTTAAGCTTGTTAATAAAATATATTCGTAAGTGTAACATTTCATTACCTAATGGAAACTGAAAGGTCAGCTGAGATCTTAAGCTTAATTAGAAACAGATTAAAAAGCAATAATTTAAAAGAACTCTACTTCCCCTACTTCAAATACCCTTGTTTCCAGATATCCAAGTTATTCTGGAAACATAATTCCTCCAGCATTTATCTGACAATTGTTTTCATCATCGAGATTATTTTTCACAACAAAAAACCCAGGGACTTTAAAGGGAATTCGCTCTGTTTGTTGGCCAACTCAGTTGCCGACTAACCTCCTTATGTCCGCTGGCATTGTCGGTGATGACTGTCTCTGTGATGCGTTATTGCCTTTGACAATGTCACAATGGCATCGACAGCTTCCGCAATAATTTTTTTCCATCTTTTTTGTCGCCATTTCTCGTGTTGTGTGTGTGTGAGAGTGTGTGTGTCCCTTTCGCTTTTGGCAGCAGACTGAATATATTTTTTCCTTTGCTCTTGGCCGCGCTTTGTTGTCAAATTGAAAGTGCTGCCGCTGTGTGTGTCTGAAGTCGCATGGCGGGGATATTTTATGAGCTCCTTTGGCACTCTCTGATGGCCCAGTCATTTGCACAAGTCGTGACATACTAACACGCTTCGAACTGGGGGCGGGAAACGGTCCGGTGGGGGGCGTGGCACGATCCACAGCAACGAATGCCGAGTGCCGCCAGCTTGCCGGCGACTTCCTTCATGCGCTGCTCTCTCTTTTTTCCCAGCTTTATTTTTATATGTGTATATGCAAAGCGGCCATAAAATTTGCAAAAACTTTTAATGGTTCATAAAATATTTAACGTAATGGCGGCGGCAACGGCCAAACCAGTTAAAGAGGCGAAAGACCAAGAGGTCACCCTTCCGGATCACACCCGGATGGAGCGGCAAGGAGGCGCCGGAGGAGGCTCAGAGTCACAGCACAAGGATCTAGGACCGAGGAGCAGGAGGAGCAGGAGCAGAAGTAGGAGCTGAACCACGCCAAAAGAGATTTGTTGGCTGCTAACAGGCCGCAAACGATGCAACAACGGCAACAAAGCAGTGCACTGCACATGCTGGCCACAGCAAAGCACTGAGAGAAAACGGGTTCTAGAAACTACAAGGGCTGTAAATGTATTTAGGGTATGGAAAGGTAAGTATTGCCTTCGATAATTTCTTGATTTTAGGAGTCTTTAATTCTGAAGAAATCATTAAAAGAATTTTTACGTTGACATTAAAATTTCGTTAAAAATTACTCATACGCCATGTTGGCCAGAAGCAATTTTAACGTTTTAAATCCTTCAAAACAACTTTTAGTTAACAAAATAACAAAGTAGATAGGTAAATATCAAAGTTAAAATGATATTTAATTTTATTAATTTTATTATTTATTACTCATACGCCATGTTGGCCAGCAGCAATTTTAACGTTTTAAATCTATCAAAACAACTTTTAGTTAACAAAATAACAAAGTAGATAGGTATATATCAAAGTTAAAATGATATTTAATTTTATTAATTTTATTATTTATTACTCATACGCCATGTTGGCCAGAAGCAATTTTAACGTTTTAAATCTTTCAAAACAACTTTTAGTTAACAAAATAACAAAGTAGATAGGTATATATCAAATTAATATTTTCGTTTTACAAAAGTGGAAAATATATAAATAAAATATATAATGCACCGAAAAACTAGGGTCTTAAAGAATTATAGTGACAAATAATGGACGTGTCACTATAATTCCTTAAGACCCTATTCTTTCGGTGCATTTCCACACCCCACATAGCCACATCAACCCCCTCCCCCACCTCACCGCTGTGATCTCTGCTGGAATTTATTTAAACCACTTTTCCACTTGTTGTTTTTTCCACCCTCACTCCCCTCTGCCGCTCCCTCGCGCACTCACTTACTCTGGATTTTCTTTTTTTTTCTTTTTCATGGCAACCTCCCCACATAATTGCAAATTATCGCTTCAGCCATCGTGTCGTGGCCATTTTTGGTTAGCTGACCACTCGTCGCTGGCTGGCTGGCCGGCTCGCCTCCCTCTCGGCGGGATTTATGTTCGAGTGAGCTGCCCTCAGGTGTCGCATCCTCTAAATTAATGCCATGTGCATGTTTTAATTGCAATTGCTGAGCTGCTGAGCTGCTGAGCTGATTTTCATACCCGAACCCCAGGGCCCCCGCCTGACCCATTGATTTTGGGGCCAATAAATTGTTTGCCTCATTTTCCCTGCATTCCCTCGTGGACTCCATAATTCGCTGGGGTGTTGAAAAGTCGAATTCCATTATCAGCTGTCTATATGGGGCCAGGATATGGCGGAATAGGATAGGGAATAGGGAGATTGCGAGTTGGCTTTAATTTATGATTCACTCAATGTGTTGAATCTTCACCAAAGTTTAATGTGGCCCATATTTAAGCGCAATGGGGAATTGTCATAGTTATTGGGAGCAAAGGTTAACAAATATTGGATAGAGACTTACTAAAGTTTACTAAGGTTATCCAGGGTTTAAGTTTACAGTAGAACTTAATATATTAAAATGATTAAAACTATTAAAATAAGCTTAACTTTCATCGGTTTATTGTAGGTACCTTAGACAAAAGGTTGATTTTAGGGTATTAAATGATCAGATATTCTTTTATTTTCTTTTATATATTATTAATATTTTCTACTGATTTTTAAAGATATACAACCGCCACATCAAGTAACCTCTTCAATCGTTGATCATTCCCAGCTGCGGTAATTACCGCCTCAAATCGCCGCGGCCCTAATTTTGTAGCAGAAGCAACAACAGATACCATAGCTACCCGGATTTGACAGTTGCGGCACGAGGCTTGCGGCGGAAGTTAGCTAACCGGCGGCCGGAAGCGGAAATGCGCAAATGCCAAGGCAGCAGCAGCAAATGAAAATGGCTTCCCAAGCGGCATTTACTCAGGACAAAGAGCTGGCCAAAAAAAGTAAGACATGATGTATGATTACAAGGATTCTAAAGCTGACGTGGCTAAGTTGTCAATTGATTTTGACGCCTGCCAAAAAATATTCAAGCCCCCAACAACATCAGCTTGGCGGGAAAGTGAAAATGCCAATGGAAAAACATTTGCATGCAAATGCAAAACATAGTCAAAGGCAACTTCCGTTCTCATTTTCGTTGCCTGAATTTTCCGGGCGGCTCACCATCACGTACACAGGAAGTGGAAGTGCGGGGGCGGAGTATAAAGCGGAGGCGTGCCTCTGCCTTCGCATTCGCATTCGCTTTTAATTTTAATGCGTGCAACACGCTCGCGCTTTCCAAAAATTAAACGTCGGTTTACTTTCCACTCCCCCCTATTCATTCGTCAGATTGTGCCGACCCGCTTTTCCTCGCCAGACAGAATATTCAGTGTCTTGCCTTTTTTTCTCCTTATTTTTGTGTTTTTTTCTCCTTTTTTTTGGTCCAAACAAATAGGCGTCGATTAGGCAAATCAACG
Organism: Drosophila pectinifera; assembly: GCA_008042775.1. Taxonomy (NCBI): domain Eukaryota; kingdom Metazoa; phylum Arthropoda; class Insecta; order Diptera; family Drosophilidae; genus Drosophila; species Drosophila pectinifera. The sequence goes on from VNKC01005261.1 coordinate 38,830, forward strand.
CATTTGTATGCAGATTATGTGCTGCTGTGAAGGAAAACAGCAAGAAATGGAGAGCAGAGCGAGCGAGCGACTGCTTGTTGTCTCTAATTGCGCCTCAGTCTTTTAGGCGCTCAACTAGGCGTATGCGTGATAAAAACACTGTAAGCAAGGCATTTTTGAGCCAACTCTTATGGCCAGATAAAGGGAGAGCTATACTAAACTTGCGGCTGCTCAATGGGTATACCAGAGAATTAAATGGCAAGAAAAATAGGTTCGTATTAAGATCAAATATATGAGCATTTAGTTTAAAACACTTTAATGTTATCAGAAAATTACAATGATGCCTATAATATTTTTTTTTTAAATATTTAAAGCGATAAAGTGCATGGCTATAAAGTATATAGAACAAACTTGAATATTTAATCCCTAGAAAGGTAAACACATCTGAAATTAGTTGTTAATTTCAAAGGAATTTAAATTAATTCACATACTTATAAAAATCTTTTCATTCTTTAAAGGTTATACTTATATTTCCCAAGAAAACCCTTAACTCCTTACCTAAATTTAATTCTTGAAACCAAGCTTAAACCCTGCATTGGCAACTCTTAACTTACAGAGTAGATCCGTAGGCAAATAACAATAAGTCAAAACCATCGCTGCAATAAAACGCGCAAATGTCGCACATTTAAAGCCATCCCAGGACACTTTCCTTGGGGCAATCTCCCCGCCCTGCCCTGCCCACATCAAAAGCAAGGAGCGAAGGGCAAATAGCGGAGGACTGCTATCCCCACTCGCATCTACTCGTATCTGTATCGCGGGCAAAACATTGTCATGTATCATTACCATTTCAATTCACTTGACTTGACACCCCAACTTATTCCACTTGCCAGCTGTAATATTCTGCCTGCTGCCGGCTTTAAACAAGAACAAGGCTCTGCCTGCTAATTTTGAGCGATTGCTTTACAGCGTTTCAAAATACCACATGCCTGAACTCATCCACCAAGGACCTAGCTCCTTCTAGCCGCCTCCTGGATGTGCCACACACACCCCCAGCCTGCAACACCACAATCAATACGGGCAGCGTTGTGTGTCCCTCGCCGCGTGTTGAATTTCAATGCATACTTTTAGGCCGTACATCAAAAAAATATTTGTTTGCCATTTCACATCTCGCACACAAGGACGAAGCAGCGGTGTGTGTATGTGTGTGAGTGCACTGGGAAAAGTTTATGTATAAATTATATTATATATTATATTCAAATGAACTCTACTAATCGATAGGGTTTTCAAATCTCTTAGAAAAGGTCTACAAAAGTACGCAATTAAATGTAGATTTTAATTACACTTATAAGCTGCTTAAAAATATGCATTGATATATTTAAGACCACAAATTCAGTGGTAATTCATTAGATATTCTAAGGTGAGACATATTGTATAAGACATAATTTATATTAACTTCATATCGAGAACGTTTTTGTGACATTCCCGATGTAAAACGCTTAAAGAATAAGCGTATAATATGTGAAAATATTTAGTTTTAAATGAAATATATTTATTTTTTTTTAAACAACCCTTTTCGCTCAGTGCATATGTATTAGAGTGCTGGGTGTTGTTGTTTTCGGAATTCTAGGACTGCAGGAATCACATGCGTTTGGCATTTGACGCCAGCGAAGGAAAAAACGCTGACGATGACGAGTTTTATATTTTTTTTTTCTGCCTTTCAGGGCGGCGATTTCTTCGCCTTTTCGCTGCCGCTGCTCGCTGCTGTTGTTGCTGCTGTTGCTGCTTTGTTTTACACCACTTGCAAGTGGATTTATTTTGCAATGCCCCAGCGGAATTTTAATGGATCCCCATCCCGCGAATGGCGCCTTTTCCCAACGAACGTGTCTTGTCCTCTCTAGCACAGACCAGAGGAAAATGGCCCAAAGACTTTGGTGCCTGCTTAAAATTTCACTCGTGTGGCGATGCTGGCGCATTCCTTCAAAAGTCCCTATGTTTTTCCCCTCAATTTTCCACCCCTCAGCCAGGATTGGTGGGTCACAATTTTACAGTTGGTCGTGTTTGTTTTTGTTAATTCGCCGCGCCGCCATGCTCCTTGTTTTATGTACATTTCACTTGGCCTGTCGCGCGCATAAAATGCGAAATTTAATTAGTCGTGTAGGTAAAAGTGACATTTAAAATTATTTCGCCCTCGTTGACAACAACACGAGCGGAGAAAATCAACAAAACACCGAAGGGAGGCAGTAGTACAACAACAAGCATGTGGATGACAGGAAAAGTTAAAGATGCCCTTCAATATAGCCTAGATTAAAGGCATTACTAGTTTATAATGTCATAAAAGTAAGACGTCTTTATGAGAACAACTTAAAACAATAAAGGAAATCCAGAGAGAGAGCTTTAACTATTATAGAAAAGAGGAAAAACAATGGGTTAAATTTGGCAGTTTCTTAAAAATAAATAAATATAAAAGCGCAATAATTAAAAGAAATCAATTGCGCATTGTGTCTATAATTAAAGCTTAATGGCCACATTTTCCAGAGCATTTATAATTTCCAATTGCAGACTTGATTTTCATATTTATTTTCCTTATTTCCCGCTGCACTATGCATGTATTTGCGGCGCTTAATTATGCACATTTATTCGTTAGCCGCAGTGTGTTTATTAATGTATTTATAATAGGGCTTACACGCTGGCCATAACGAACTATTTGGCTTTCTTAATTCGCTGTGCACATTTCCCCCAGCAGAATAATTACGAGTATCGGAAAGCCAACAGAGAAATGTATTTGTAATAACCTTTGCTGCTGCGAGAGCAAGCTGAAGTATTTATTTAACTTTCTCTTTATTTTTTCTGTTTTTTATTCCAAAACATTTGGAGTAATGCTGTGCGGTGTGACCCCGAGGCGCCAACCGGTGACCTTAACCGCCCCCTTAACCCGTTGCCAGCCCCCTCAATCGCAATCCGAGTCGCACATTTCCACATTTCCCCATTTCCATTCCCATCGCACTCATCCACATGTAGTTAAGCTCACCTAAATACATTTTTGCTAGAATAAACAAGCAACCTTGGGTGTTTACCATAAAAAGTAGGTAAACTTGAGTGCAAAAATTGCGTAGCAAATGCGGATGTATGAGTTGAGTTCACCACAAACACACAAACACACAACACACCCCCGCCCACACACACAAAATGCACATAAAAATGTGAAAACGAACAACATTAACAAGCGCAGGTTGAGCAGGCGGAGAAGGTCGCAGGGGTTGGGGCTGCCTCTGCTTTTGGGGCCTGGTAAAAACAAGTTCTGAGTCCTGACTGAATGGAAACGAAATAAAAATAACAAGCAACAAGCAAGCTAGCAGCAACACCAAGAGGAGAGCACCAAGAAATGGCAAAATGAACAGAGGACCAGACCACAGGAGCCTCGAAAACAAACCGAAGGAAAAAACATGTGGGCCAGCAGAGCTGCGGCCATAAAGATTGCAACTGTAAAAATACTTACCAATTTTCTTTTAATTGGAAAAGTATTTGGAATCAGAATTATTAATTATAGTGCTCTTGGCATGTCCTTGAAGTTCGAGGCGTCGCTAAGAAGGCTTAGTATATTCTACAAAATATGATCAACAGGTTTATATTTCATACTTGACAATTCTTTCTAAAGATTTTTAAAGTTTAATATATAATTGCATGCTTTTTGTAGCCTTAACAGTGTTAAAGCTAGATTTTCAGATATATTTCAGGACCCTAGAAATGATACTCTTAATATTTATAAAGCTAAACCATAAAAGCAATGGTTCTGAAATTTTTAAAAATACTTAAAGCCTTGACTTGATTAATACCTTATAAGCACAGATTCACGTTCAGCTAAGAAAAGAGACCTTAAAAGAACCTGGTTCTATGCATTTTACAGTTGAGTTGGCAGTTTTTCATTGGTTTTCCAATACATCTAAAATTTTAATGTCCAATAATACCCTGTAAAATATGAAAAAAGGACACTGCTAGTCCCCAACAAGAAAATGAGAGGCTCAAGAGGCTGAGGTTATACATGGCGGTAAGAGTTGGTAAAATAAAAAGGGGTTCCAACTCCTGACGTCGAACACATTACAAGCAAAAGCACTTTTGACAAAAGGAGGCGCCAGCGCAAATAAATAAACAAATGGCAGAAGAAACAAAGACGGACTGGCAGACAGACGCAGAGAGAGGCTCATGTGCGTGTAAAGGACTTCAAGGACTACAGCATTAAGGGGCCAAAAGTATAGCTGGAGTTTGTGCATGAACAATGGGCGAGGGAGCAGGAAGAAAAAGAACAACAGGGAAATCGGCCGAGACGAACCCAAAACACACAACGTGAACTCATTGAAGGCGGCTATCTTCCGAAAGGAGCAAAAAAAAAAGGGGGAAATCAACAACTGCGCCTCGGATATGAAGTACGCACCCACACATACGCAAACCGGATGTCATTAAAGTGTGCGTGTGGCTGGACTGCGAGAAAAAAGGATCACCAAGATCCGGTCTTCGATAAGAATAATTTGTTAAACGAAAATAAGGGTTCCACATTTGGAATTATCAAAATGATATAGGATAATAAAATAAAGTTTTTTTAAATAAATACTATCAGAATTCTACAAAATTAAATATATCCAATGATCATAATTTATTTAAATTTTAAAGAGACGTAGTACCTTTTTTTCATCCTAGTGCATGAGGTATGGAAATGAACTGCAGTCGGAAAGGCGTGCAACTGAAAATGGCCAAGTGGTCTGGCCAAGAGGAGAGTGCCAAACAAGGGGGCACAAGCACAGGGAGGGGGACGTGGTCAGGGAGAAGCAGGAGCAGGAGCAGGACAGGATCCGTGATGAGCAACGGTAAAGAAAGCAATTTGCCAGGACTGCTGGAAAGCAGGGGAAGGAGAGCCAAGGAAATGTTTAACAACAGGGCAGCTTTAATTCGACAAAAACCATCGGGGGTCAATGATGATAGCGAAGCCAAAGGAAAATGAAAAGGATGTTGTAAAGGATATGCGAATTAACGCACAGAGAGGAAGAGAGAGGAAAACAATATGGTAAATATTAACCCAGAAGATGGAAGTCAGAGATGCTGGAAAAGATGCAAGGCAAATGAATGAAAGGAAGGAAGATTGCACTCTCGACCACCTTTAATTAAAACATGATTTTAATTGGAGCTCTCTTATCTCTTAAATTTCATTTAAAGCCGTTCAGAAATTGCGAATGTTGTGAGTTATTAAATTGCTGATTTGCCATATTATATAACGGACTTGGCCAAGGCAATTAGAGAGCCCGTAAAGCGTAAAATCTGCAAAGGAAAAATATAAAATAAATACCCAATTAATTAGGGAAAGTCTCAGGAATATAAATCATAAAACACACCGATGTCAGTGTCTCCAAAGATGGAGAAAAGAAGGGTATTTTAATGGTAAGCACTCGCTGGGCACGAGCCACCATCAAAAGAGTCATCTTCTGGACTCGAACGCTGTGTCCATACCAGTGACTGGAAAATGCAGCGTTAGCCAAGTCGGAACACTAGGGAAAATATATAGAAAATTCTTCATAAAAACTATAATATTACAATCAAAGTAATAAATACCGCTTCCATGATGTGGGAACCACCCAGACAATAGAGAAAGATTTCTACCCCTACGGCGCAGGTGTAGACCACATACACAATAATGCCAAGGCCAGAGAACTATGAGTGAAAAGTATTACATATAATATACATATTTGGTTAAAATAAGAAGATAACTAACCAGTAAAATATCCACCACACTGGTGCCAATAATCAGACTTGAGGTCACGAAATGAGCCAGTGTTATCTCCACCATAACACCCGATAATCTCTCCGTCAACTCGGCCACCTCGTTGTGGCGATCAATAATTCTTTCCATTCTCCGAACTATCCGAGCTTCCTGCTCTTCAGTGGGAATTTGTTCTATGTTTTTTACTTCCAGTAAGTCCTCGACATCATCTCGCAGACAGAGCAATAGAACCGTGAAATACAAACAGAAACCCAGGAAGAAGCCATCGGCACCCACAAAACAAACTACGGTGATGTAACCATGCCAGTGAACCAGGATATAGGTGATGGGATATAGGGGTAGTCGGAGTAGGGGATCGGGGAATCTGGAAGGGAGAGTGTGATTACATTTGGAGTAAGATGATTTAATAGAATCTTAAGGAACTCCCATTGTAAAAGAACACCCTTAGAATTACCTTCTCCCCACACTCACATCATTTTAAAGGGCGTCTCGTAGATCCAATCCTTTCCATGAGCTCGCCGCAGTATATTATCTATTAAATTTCTCACCGAGTAGGAAGTACTCGTGCAGAACCCACAGCACAGCAATAGAAAGGTCAACCTGGTGGCCAGCGTATAGAACCTCTTCTTGTAGTCCAACTTCCGGTCCGATCGCTGTTGCTCCTCCGTTAGGAATCTCACCCTCTGAATGAGGCTCTTGAGCTCATCCTGGTACCACCAAATGGAGGCTATTTTGACCAGAGATAAGATGCTAGAGGCCACTGGACACAGAGCATCCAAGGCGGTGGCTATATCAATCGGTATATAGTGAATGCCATAGTAGGCCTCGGCATAGCAGCCGTAGGTGAGGATGCAAAAGTTGAAGAAACTCCACAATTTCACCGATAAAGTTCGCTCCTGTTCCGGATAGAAACCAATCAGCGATAATGCAAACTTTGGCACCGCAAAATAATGGCGCTCCATCGGATACGAGGCGGTGAGGAAGCGAGGCAACATCTTGTTCTCCTGACACTTTTCAGTTCATAAGCCCGACTGCCCATGGCCTTTTATACTCCTCAAATGCCCAAAGGACCTGCATTCAGATGTGTATATACACACACACAGCAACACAAAGCACTTGAGCAGTATAATTGATGAGATGGGCGTTGTCCTTGCTCATAGTTCGATAAGTTTTCAAATTGTTAACCCCCAATTAGGCAACGTTTTCATGGGGATGTCGGGCAAAAAGGGGGCGTTGGCAGCAAATTGTGCGTGCTCGTAATTAAACGTTAGTTTTCGGTAAACGATTTTTAATGACCTCTGCCCTGAATTTTATGTGCGCTTAGCAGATACAAACACAGGGATACCTGTGAATGGACTTAAACAGGAGCGTAGGCAGGTAAGTAATTAAGCGATTTGCTTATTAAATATATATGAATGGCATTTAAATTTGCAATAAAATGTATTTCAAATCAAAGCTAATCATTGTACGGACTGGCAATACATTATTTTTAAGCAATTTCAATTTAATTTGGAATACTTAAGAAATTATTTAGTTTTTAGTATGAGTTTGATATTATTTCTAATAATTATTAGAAGAGTTGAAGGCCCTAAAATCTCTATACTCATTATACAAATTTCTAAGTTTCTTTATGGTTGTTTAATTATATATAATAAATATTATTTAAGATTAAAGTCCCCTTCGGAAATAACTTCTACCAGAATCGAGCACCTGCCGAAATAAATTTGCTCTCTGTGAAAGGATATACATATCGACATACTTGGAGGATCCGGCAAGTGTTGCCTGGCAACTTGCAGTTTGAATAAATATTTTATAAGTCTCCCAGCCTCCTCGAGTGTGTGTGTGTGTGTCGACATGTGTGTGATGATTATGCAAACTGCAGGTATTTGGAATATGCGGGGCAGGCCAATAAATTAATTTAGCTAGATGGCCGACTGACTGGCTGGCTGACTTGGTGCTTGAATGCCTGAATGAAAATTCGATGTGGCGAAAATTGGGTCGGAGGCGAAACTACGGATGGCGCTGAATGTGCACAGGCACTGTGAGAAAATAGTAGTACATAACTTACAGTAAAACAATTTAAAAACAGATTTATTTTAGTCATACAAATGAGCTATGCTAAATATTTTCCCCCAGCGTAGAGTTTGTTCTATCCGGAAAGCCCCCAAAGCCAATGCCAAATACCGTAGCCGTAGACCAAGCCGTAAACGTAGCCGGAGTCCTGGCCGGAGTAGGATGTGCCTCTGACGGAGCCAAGTCTGGCCTGGAAACGGATGGACTTTTAGACAAATGGACGGACGGGGGGAACTGGCTCTTTGCATAATTGATGGCTGCAGGTGTATTTGCGCTCAAATGAGGCATGCTAAACACATGCCTTTGACACTTATACACATGCCCTCGCCGGGCGCACTAACAGCTAACACACACATACACACAACATCCTAGATCCTGGATATCCTGCCGGGCAACAAAAACTAAACTAAAGCTTTCTAGGTGGGCCAGGCCACAATAAAAAAGAGACTTGAACAAAAACATTCGGAAAAATGTGTAAACACACACACAATGCGAATATAAATATTAAACATAGAATTCAAAGGATGACCCGCAGAGCTGTCTGGCCAGAACCTGTTTTAGGAATTTATAAACAGCAGGTGAAGTTGTATTTTATTTTTTGTTTAAACTCCAGCCAACAGTATATTGAATACTTAATTCTACGCCATAATAGAGTAATTAATAGTTAGATTTTTGATTTAAGAAAAATCTATTTAATGCTCTTAAAATGATAGACCTGTAAACCCGCAGTAAGTTTAAGCTTTAACCCAATCTAAGGTAAGGCAAACCCACCTCAGGTGCTATAAAATATCGACCCTTTTTCGGGACATTACGATACGATCTCTCTCGCCACACGCTGATGGCTTTATTTAGCTTTAAATTTTGTTTAACATCTCTCCTAACAATATCCCACCTTAACACAAAAGACCTATGGAGGCCGAGACCGGGACGACCCTCAGCCAAAAGGATCGAAAGCGTCCATTCAAATTGAAAAATTTACGTGGAAAACATGCAAATTTATGCCATAAACACAATGAGTTTAATGTGCGAGCGGAGGAGGACTACCCAAAAAAAAAAAGAGATGGCACTGGTAACTGGGAGCTGGGAGCTGGGCGCACCTCAACCTGTGTAAACTTATGGCCTGACAGTTTTAACCGCATTCAGGGGACGATTTGTAGGCCACACGACCAGGCCTACAAAAAAAAATATAAAACCCAGAGAAGCGAGGAGAAAAAACAGAAATGCCAGCAGAGAGAAATATATAAAACAGTCAATTTTTTGTGGCAAACACTTGCTCCCTCTCCAGCTCCTCCTCCCCCTCTACTCTTAATAGGGGTTTTTTCTGGCTGGCCCCTCTGACATTTTATTGACAAAATTATTGAACACGTTTTGACCGTGCCGAGCGAACAAATCCGGAGAGAGCAGCTATGGCAACATAATGGCGACTCTCTCCATAAAGTAGGCCTGGCCATTGTCATGCCCCCAGGTCAAAGGGGGGCGTGCCGGCTGAGTGGTATAATGGCCCAGGTGAGTGGCAGCGCCGCGCTTCAGCCATTGAATTTATATGAATTTATAATTGAAAATTAAACAACTTGGCAAACAAGATGGGCAATAGGGTGATGCTTGAATGCTCTTGATGGCGATAATCATAATAATCAGCTTAGGGAATTTTTCTGGTAGAAAATAACATCTAAAAGATAATAATAAATAAAGGAAAATTCTAGAAACATTTAGTAATTATCTGAGGTAAGTATATATTCATATTTAATTTATTTATTACTTAATTCTATAAAGAAAACATAATATATATAATATAATAATATATACAGTATTTAAAATATATTTTCCTTCATTAAGTTTTTAATAATTTTAATAAATTTTAAACTGTTTAGCAGAAATTCTAATATATATAAATAGATCAAGTGTGATTAGTGTTCTCATTATAGGGTTTTTTGAAACATTTAGCAGCAAGATTATATAAACAAATAAATAAATAGCTAAAACCTCATATAATAATTCAGAGCTGACTAAATTAACATTTCTTTATATGTTTATGTATTTATTGTGTTGTTTTTTCTGCACTTTTCCTCAATTCTCCCTAACTTAAATTCGAATATTTATATTGAAGGCTATTTATCAGTATTCATCTCTCTCCCTGGAAAAGAAGATTAAATTAATCTCATGTGAACCCTTAAACCCTGGATTTCAAGAATATCTCGGCAGATTCAGATTATTATACACAAACTCTCTTCTGCATAAATTTAGGCCTAATGAATGGCTTATTTAATTCACCCCAAAATGCGTTTTGGGCTCTGAAGAGTAAGCCGAGAGCACGTGGAGTTGAGTGCAGCTTGCACTCGCGATGCATTTATAATGACAAATGCATTTTTGATAAAACCCGTCGAGCGTCAAGAGGACCGTGTGTGTGTGTGTGTGGTGTGTGTGCTCGTGCCATGCTAATGGTGTTCTGGCTAATTTGTTTGTCCATAGGCAACTGTGTGTGCATGTGTATATATTTGTGCGAAAGCGATATGTCAATTTGGAGCACCCACTCCCACACACACACACACACACATGACATAGCCATCAAATTTATTATACAACATACAATATGCCGAGCTCCCGTTGAGCAGCGAAAGCCACCCACAAGGCCGGCCACTCAGCACACCGCCCCGAAATGGCCGCCTTTTGTTCGCCGATAAACTTAATTTGAATAATAAATTACGTTGATATTTAATCAGCGTTGTCCTGCGATAAAATCCAATGGCGGCGGCGGCGCCCCCAGAGAAGAAGGAGATGAGGACACAACACCGAGTGTCGTGCAGCTGATAATGGGTAAGCCTGAGTGAGAGAGAGTCCTGGCCAGCTATAGACCTCGGCGGCACGGCCGCGAATCCTTCGCACGCACTGGCCATAAACTGCATGAAGTCATTATCGTTAAGCGGAATTTGTGTTAATCTGATAACAAAATTATGAACAATTAAGTCATTGCATGCGAATTGAAAATTTAAACCGCGTCCAGCGACCCAAAAAGACAGCGAAGCCGAACGTGCGGCTATCCGGAGTGAATTCAAAAGCGACATTAATGCCACATTACCATAAAAAATCTGTCAAATGGAACAATTTTATTAAGAATAAATACAGTTCGTTTTGCCTTAAAAGATTTCATAAATTCAATTCGTATACGAATCAAAGTGACAGAATCAGTTGGGGTTGTTTATTATTCATTTATTAAGAATGAATCATTGGGTACATTATAACTGCAGAAAATAATAAGAAACACACACTTAATTAAAGAAAATGGTGAAATATCTATCAAAAATCCACCTATAGCCTGCCTTTTTGTACTTTTATTTTCTTAATTTAAATATTCATGAGGTCTTTCATATTTTTAGCTCATTTTCTGCAGTGCAAAACGTTCACAGACTTACATGGAATGTTCATGTAAATGAATGACTGTTTGTTTATCCCTATATGAGTGTAATAATCATAGACCAAGGGGCAATGCACTCGGGAAAAAAAGAGAAAATACAAACAGAAAAGGCCAGAAACGCAGACACAGACACAGACTTCGCACAATGAGAGACAAATGCAAATTAAGCCCGTAAACAATGTCGCATATTCATATGGAGGCCCTGGCGGCACAAATAAATTGGCCTAAAAATATAATAAAAAAAATAAAAAAAAGGCTAAAGCCACCGACAGCAACAGCAGCCGACACACAGCAACAACAATAAAGGTTGTACATTTCGCTTACATGGCAATTATGTTAAAATATTCAGGCAGAAATGGGATGCGCGGAATGCGAACAGGTGAGACACGATGACTGCCAGATGACCTGTATGCGTGTGGAAGGATAATGTAATGGATATTGTTATAATAAAGGAATTACGTATACTAGAGGAATAGAAAGATCTGCATAATGAAATTCTAAGAAAATAGTTGTTATATATATTATGAATACAAAAATATCTATGAACATGTTGAGTTGTAACAACACCCCTCTTGCAGAAAATCACATTTTGTATTTATAAAGATTTCATTAAATTAATAAAATGCCTTAGAAAACGTAGGGAACCCATATATACTATACTAACAATCAACGATGGCAGACGCTTTTAAAAGCACAATAAAAATGACTCTGAAAAGCAAGCAAATAAATGTTAAAATAAATAAATTTCCAGCCACTTTTCGGGGCCAGAGTCTTTTAATTTTCTACCAGCGCTATAGTGCCCATACTCCCTAACTAAGTCTGACAAAACATACCACTCTCAACGCACAATGAATGCTAAAAATGTGGCTTCAATGGCAGCAAACAGCCAGAGCAGAAATCGGCCAAACAAATGCACAATAAAGTCATTAGAAGTCAAGTGCAGCTCCCAGCTCCCAGCTCTCAGCTCTCAGCTGGAAGGTATGCTACGATATATTGGCCCCGTTTTTAAACGAGTGTGAGCGTCTGTATTGGAGGGGCAACATATGTTACGCATGCAGTTCCATTAAATAAATTCTAAAAACCCGTGGCTCCCCTGCAATTATGGCAGGTTCCAGGAGGTGAAATGGGGTAATTTTGTGGCCGGAAATGGCTCTGCAAGAGCAGCAGAGGGGAGAGCGCAAAGTTGTCAGTTTCAGGACAGCAACCAAAACAGGCGAAACAAAACAGGCAAAACACACACAAAAAAAAGCGTAACCTAGAGGATCTAAAACCATTAAAAACTAATGAGATTTAAATGCAAATTCCAGCTCTAGTAAGCGCTGGCCCCGGGGGCGTGGCCAGCAGCATCCCGCTGTTCCCTCTGGCCGAGTGGGCGAGTGTGTGTGAATGTTGTGGCAAATGACTGAATTTACATAAAACCATTGTGCCGGCAAACGGCGTGAGAAGCGGTTTACCCCAGCAAAACTCTCACCTGTCCGGAAAATTAGTTGCATTTTAAGTGGTGAGAGTTGGGGAGGCACTATCTGTTTAATGACAGTTTCAGTTAACTAGGTAAATTATTGGTTGTTGTGTGGAACTTAAAGGGAATTTATTTGGAATGACTAGATATAGTTATTATTTGGGTAAACTAATACATTCATTGGTTTATTGGTTACTGGTTTAATGCATGTTCTTTATTACAATTCTATATAAAAACGTTTCCGATGTTCTTTATACACTTAATATTTAAGGTTTGTTTGATATATGGTATACACCTTAATAATATTTATGGATATTCTGGAAGGGTTTAAGATATGTGAGAATATTGTATTATTATGTCAATTATTTTACAAAACATAAATATTCAAAAACTAAAGAGATCTTGAATTCCTTATTATACAATACAAAATAAAGTAATTCAAACCTTAAAACTGTTCAGAGCTCGATTAAAAATAAATATAAAATAATGCTATAGAGCAAACCACACTTCAACTTAGTGATCAGCAACTCAAAATTAAATAAAATTAAATAATTATTAATTTAAATAATAAATAATTAAATTAATTACATTCCTAGACTCAGAAAATTTTTAACGCTCAAGAAAAATTAATATAAGAAAATACCTCAAATATCTCACTCAAAATAAAAGAGTTCCCTAACGCCCAAATTTTGTTGAGCTCAAAAAAATATATATAGGAAAAAATCTGACATGATGGAATTAAGCACACTTCAAATTCGGGATCAGTAATTTTTTTGCCAATAGTAAAGAATTATTTATTACATTAATTATCCCAGATAGTCGAAACAATCTCAAGTGCCCATTAAGCCCTCATTTAAATTGGACTCTTTCAAGTCTTTTTTCCCCCGGTTGCGCCTTTACTGGGTCGCTGCGGTCATTTTGGCAAATGTTTGCCAACGACAAGTGGTCATTGTCATTGTTTGCCATTTGGCTATGGACAGGCCACTCCCGCCGCCCACTCGACACCCCCTCAGCAGTTGCTGAAAATTTAATTCAGCCAAATGAATGGAAAGTGCAAAAATTGCTGAAAGTGGCAATCAAATTTCCATGCCTGTAAATATATAATTTAAATGAGAGTGAGTACTAACTTTTTCACCCACTTTAGCCCAGCCAACCCCGCTAATTTGTTGTATTTTTTGTACCCCAGCTAATTGCTTCTAATGAGCAATCCTACAAAGATGACACACAACATTAAAACAACTTTTTCTCGTTTGCTCCCCGTTGTTCTTTGTTGTTGCTGTTGTTTGTCATGTGTCGGCAAAATGTTGACAATGAAAATGATTATGACTGACTGCAAGCTGGGTGTGTGTATGTGGGTGTGTGGGTGTGTATCAAAGGGGGCTAGCGGCAGCAGTAGCAGCGGACTTTATAGGGGCACAAGTTAGGGGATGGGGGAATGAGCCTCGTCGTCGGCTGCTGTTTGAAATTGCTGCGACGTGTAAATGTCGCTAATGTGCCGAGGACACCGACAACGACAATGTGACTTTGGGTACAACTGTGAGTGCACTGAGCAAAAATCAAGGGTCATTTAAAATTAATTCTAAATGTAGAAGGGATTAATAATTTGTCACAGAAAACACTTAGATCTAGGGACATTAATATATGAAAAACAATAGAGAGAAAATGACTACATTTAAGTCTTTAAAAAAAAATTAAACAACTAATTAAGGATAAATTACTAATTAAAATATGTTATATTATATCAAAGATTCTTTTCCTAAACATTAAGTCTATAATAGCACTTTAAGTGAATTATTTTCCTCACTGGTTAAGAATGCCATTCCGTGGCAGCAATGTGAGGCACTGTTGGCCATCATGGCCAGCTGCAGGCAGGTGTTTTGGTAAGCTTTTGGCCTTGTCTAAGCCAATGTCAAAAGCGCTGTCGCCGGCAGAGAATCAGAGAATCCGGGAAGCAGAGAATGCCTTAGAAAGAGAAAGAGCTACAGGGGAACACATTAGGGCACACATCGTTGGCCATAAGGTTAAGCTGTTTTCATCACCACACGCCAAGACCCCGGAAAAAAAGGGGGGCAAGCAGGGGGCGGCAGCTGTCGCCATCACACTCAAAGTGCTGCAAATTAGATTTTTATGTTAATTAAAAAGGTACGCACACACACACATTAATAAACATTTCCCCCCGACACACACACAGGCAGACCTGAAATCTGATTTTCCTTCTCAATTTCGGCAAATCAATTGGTTGGAAATGATCTTAATTCGCTTAAGAAAATTTGCCGAGCAGCAGACAAATCGATGATTGAGTGAGTGATGCAATGAATGACTGAGCGACTGAGGGAAGCTCGAGAGCAAGTCATCGAGTGTGGTGGGAAGGGGAAGGGGAGGAAGCTGAAGAAGACTCAAGACTCTTGCGACAGGTGAAAGGTGAGCGATTAAATGACAGAGATTCCCAACAGCTTATTGAGAGATTAACCCTTGAGTGAGCGGAAAACTTTCGGAGGAAAATTAATAGTTCTCACGACGGTGAGGGGCGTCGCAATGAAGTCATTAATGGGGGTAATTTATAAAGATGCTTAAGCTATGTTTAAGTTGACTAAAAAGGGTAAATAACTTGCTTTAAAATTTATTGATTGGATATTTAACAAGAAAATAGACAAAACACCTAAACTGTGTTTAAAGTATCTTCGCCTGAGGGAAAACTATTAAGCAGTTTATGCTGCTTTGCTGTACCACTGCAGGCAAACAGGGGAAGGGGAAGCGAGCAAAAAAGAACACGAGAAACACACATTAAAGAGCAAACATTCTTTTAAAATATGTAAATAGAAATCCAATTGAAAGTCATAAAATTCCTCAAATTATGAAAACCATAAGACAGTTTATACAGCTTTGCTGTACACTGCAGGCAAACGGTGGAAGGGGAAGCGAGAAAGAGTTAGGAGTCACACGAGAAACACACATTAAAGAGCAAACATTCTTTAAAAATGTAAATAGGAATCCAATTGAGAGTCATACATTTTCTCAAATTATGCATACCTTAAGTTTTCTTTTATTGAAAGGATAATAGTCCAAGGTCTCATTCCATTTCATAATTTAAATTGCAACTCTGACTGACTGCACTTCCTCACTCCCACATACCTTTACAATTAATATATAAAAGTCAAAGGAAACTTTACGAGTGAGACAAGAGTGGCAAGAGTAGACCCCGAGACAGACAGCTAGACATTGATATATATGTAAATTTACCCCCGACACAGGGTCTCGAATCAAAGAGTTGTCAACTTGTAAGTTACGCACACATACCCGTGCACCAAAGCCAAAGCCAAGCCACTTGTAAAGTCAAAGTCATTCAAAATATGCATATATATGTAGGTATATGCCCGCGACTTGTGCATACTTCATTTCATAAATTACGCAGGCATTAAAAGAGCATATAGACATTACCGTCCCACCAGCCCGGGGACCACTTACCCAGGATCCTCCTTCGAGCCCCAAAACGGAGTTCTCAAAGCAATTGATGCGCAACATAAATCTCCGAGCATGTGAAGAGCGCACCTCCTGCACCTCCTGCACCCCGACGACGGAGTCAACCTGAGATGAGATGGAGGCAAATGGCCGGAGTCTCGGATTTCAGGAAAAGTGGAAAAGCTGCGAGAAGAGGGGGCCTATCAGTTGCAGCTATTTATCATTTAGAGATACTTTTCCACTCCCCCTCTGCTCGGTTAGTCATTTTTCCCCCGGCCATCGCCGTTACCAGCTCACCGTTCAGCGTTCGGTGTGAGTTATTGCAATTCTGCAACAATTTTTCTTTCGAGTGCCGGTGGCCACTTCAAGACTTTCATATCAAGTTCAGTTTGGCGAGTGAAAAGGATTTCAAAAGCGGAACGACGCAACGGCAGGTGGTCCATCTATAATTCTTGGCTGTGTCTGTATGCACTGCGGTGAAAAATGCCTCTCATTGAAATGAAAATTCGTAAGCTCAGTCAGTTTTCCATATAAATATGACAATTTAAGATAGGGATGTGAAAATGCATCTTTGTTTTCTCTTACTTAATTCTTCAGATTTAAAATTAAATGGATAAATTACAAATACTTTTCTTAATATACACAAAAGAAAACCAACAAACTCCTATTTTATTTTGAATAAGATAAGAAACTAACTAACTAGTATTACTAAAATATGTTATAAATAAACTATAAAATATTTAAATAAAATGTTAAAATATAAATAAACGTGTTCGATGCATTTACCACTTGCGTGGAAGCTAAAATTCCCAACTAGTCGGTCAGCAGCAAATATGTCTAGAAAAAGACCTATATCTAAGTCTTCTGCAAGTCTGTGGTAATATCTCTGTGTGTTTTGGGAATATAGTCAAAATCCTATTTAGTTTTTTATAATTAAGTCGACTTAAACTCGAGTTCGAAAGAGGCATATACTATCAAAATTTTTGATAGGGTTTAAAAAGTGATTAAACTCTACATAATAATAATATATATAAAGAAGTTAATATTAAATACAAAATTACCTAGATCAGTAATAAATATAGTTTTACTTTCGGTGTAATCCATCACCTCTTACCCACGGCTGTTTTGTGATTTTAATGCCGATTGACAAGGAGTGGAAAAAGGGGCCAGAAACTGGAGAAAGGAATAGGGGATCTATGCGGAGACGGCAGGCAGCTGAGACTGAGACACTGAGGACTTGGTTAAGTCAGTGTCAGCCTGTGTTATCCTGCCGGTCCGTCAGCATCGTCCTGTCGAGACGGACGTCGTGCCTCGGTAATGGACTTGGCACTTTGCAACTTGCCCATTCAAAATGTGTGTGTAAGAAGTTTAAATCGCATCCAGCGGCGGCTGGAGCAGTAGCAGGAGCTGGAGCTGGAGCTAAAGGACTTCTGCGATGCTCACACTTGAATAAATACCAGGACGAGCCGGATGACGATGGCGACGTTGTCATTGCAATTGCAAATAAATAAGAAAGCAGGGCACAGATTCAGGATCCCGTGGACTCCAGCAGGATGGGCGACAAAGTTGCCCAGGGGCAAGAATAAGGCGGCGGATGGAAAGTGGGTGAAAAGTAGGTGGAAATGCTGGTAGGTGGCTGACGCAGTACGAGTTTTAAGTTGCTTGTAATAAAATTGCTGCAAGGACTTGGGAAAAGTGCAAAAATGAAGTGCACAGATGCTTATCAACTCGGTCTCTTGGCCCACTCCCCGTTTTCCGGCTGCAATCGCTGCTTTTCCTCAGTCAGGTTGCAGATCCTTTGCTACGATTTAACCGACACCTTCTCTGGAACGAAGAGGGCCAGGGCAGCAGCCTGTGTGGGTGTCAAAAAATGAGAAATAGCTTTGGTCCGAAGGCAGAAGCTGCACTGATAGAAATAGGTAGAATATAAGTATGACTTTTGTTATAATTCAATATAAATATTTGAGTTTTTAGACATTCTTGTGATTCAGACTTATCCCAAGCCTGTAAGCCCCATCTAATCCCCCTTTAAATTCCCCTTTATAACTCTTATTTCCTTCCCAACTTTGATGTTTATATTTCCCTACCAGGGTTTACAATAATTTCTCACAATAACCTATTAAATTTAAGTATGTTTTTCTCTCAGTACCCTAGCACACCTGCTTTCATTTTGGGAGTAAAAAGAAATGCTAAGTAGTTGCTCCTTAAGTCGGATTCCGAGGACATCTCGGAGGCAGATAGGAGAGATACTGCAGAGTTGGGTAAGGGGAGGGGCGTGTCAAAGCTCATTACTTGTTGTCATGTTGCGATTACGTTGGCAAAGCTTACGTTACGTAAATGTAATTCATAGCCATGATGTGGGATGTTCTCGGGAATTCAATGGAGGAAAGGAGGACAGAATCCAGGTATCCGACAACTTCGGTGTCATTATGAAGTGTCTGCTCCTGCTGCTGCTCCTGCTGCCGCTCCTGGGGGGAAGTCCTTCCATATATCCCTGTCCTGATGTATGGCTGTCATTTCACACATGCGAGCAGGAGAAAGATTGTCTGAGTTGATTGTGCGAGTGTCTCTGTCTCTGTTTGTATCTATGTGTCTGCACCTAGGACTCTTTCCCCGTCTGCTTGCGAGTGTGTGTGTGATAAGCCTTTGCTAACTAGCTGCATGCTCACAGATTTGTAGCAGTTAGTAAAACTTCACTTACTGCAATGGAGTCTCAGCCGGGCTAAGAGCTACAGATCCCACGAGGGGTAGGAAAAAATCCAGCGCAATAAGCTCACACTGAAGTCAGTCAGTCAATCCATAATGTGGCCAACTAGCTGGTGCTAATGTGACTTTCGCTCAACAAGCGCGCTTCTAATTCTGTTTGGCCAATTGTTATGCGATGG
This sequence comes from Drosophila pectinifera, assembly GCA_008042775.1. Classification (NCBI taxonomy): domain Eukaryota; kingdom Metazoa; phylum Arthropoda; class Insecta; order Diptera; family Drosophilidae; genus Drosophila; species Drosophila pectinifera. The sequence continues at coordinate 57,864 of VNKC01005261.1, forward strand.
AAAATGGCTTTTACCCCCTCTCCAGCTGTAAGCCAATAAGTATGTTACATGTTTTGCCAGAGCAGGAGGTCCCGTTCCCCTCTCTGCCACAATTATCGGTTAATTAAAATGAGCTCGCTTGCAGCGGAAATGGCAAAGAAAAGTTTTACATTTAGATGGCATTCCTCTGTGCTTTGCTACCCAAAGCACCTGCTGAAAGGGGTTTGATCGAATAATCATTGGGATGAGCTTAACTGTGGCTTGAATATTTAAGATATGGCTTTAAAAAACTTAAATTTATATTACATGTGGTAATATAGCAAGCAATACCTAAGGTTTCTTTTGTTTTATCACGCATACGCCATGTTGTGTACTTATGTAAATATAGAGTACAGATTTAATTAAAGTTAATTCTATCTTATGATATATTAATGTAAATTAATGCCTACAATGTGGTGCGTATATTATTACTTAAGCGTTATGTTAACTCTATCTAATGCCAATGGAAATTACTGTTCCTGGAATGCTCAACATTGCGTATGAGTGATGAGGTACATGACTTATACGCAATGTTGAGCATTCCAGAATTTTACATAATCAATAATTAAGTTGGTATTAACACATGTCTAATTTAATAACCATTTTGTGTACTTAACTCAGTTATTAAATTCGTTTACACATTAAATTAAAAACCCAAACAAAATAAATACATTGAAAGTAAGCCCGTTGCTTAAAAGTTGTGCCCACGATCTGATCGCAAGTTTTCTGGAATTTAATATTCCCCAGACAGTATCTGTATGGTTTATCACTCCCCCACTGCTTTTCAACTGCCCTGCAAGGCATTACCATATATATACCGAGAAAAAATAAACTTTGCCAAAGCAAAAATTGTTACTAAATGGTTTATGCACACATGGAAGCCGGCAGCAGGAAAAAAAACAAAAACGAAGAATAAATAACAGAACAGAGCGGGGAAAAACAACAACTAGTTAGACGAACAGTACTGAGATGGGATGAAAGGAGAGGAGAGGAAAGGAGAGGAGCAGAGAGGAGGTGGGAAAAATAAATGCAACATGTAATGATTGCAAAAGTTATAAAACGTAAATTAAGTTGAACGAATGAAGAGTTACCGACCGACCGTGGGCCTGGCATACTGTAATGAAAATGGGAAAAAATGTTGCGAAGCCAAAAGGCAACAGCCCCGTACAACAACATGTTCGCAATGTTGTTCTCCAACTTTTAATGCGAGGGGAAGCTGCTGCTGACGAGAAAAACTGTTGGGAAAAACTATGAAATTAACTGCTTATTAAGGCCAGCCAGAGAAGCCTGTGATGGATTCCGCTTCTGTGCGGACGACGACTACTTCAAGTTTGTCAAGTGAAACTTCTGCCAAATGGCATGGAAAATGTTACCGCACTCTGCTGGCTGGTAAGTGCGGGGGAAAAGCGGCACACAGACGACGTCAGAGCAGAGCATCATTAATTATTTTGCTCATTAGCGTGTGTAAGAGACATTACTAACCAACGCAGCATAGGAAAATTCTTGAAATTTTCTTAGTTAACGGTTTGGTTTCCTCTTACATCTGGAGACATCCTGCTCTCGCATCTCGTATCTCTGCATCTGTATCTGTGTCGTGTCAAAAGCAGCGAGTGCTGCAAAAAACTGCAATTGAAAATGGCACACAAAATGTAGATGAAGCGTTGAATACGTAAAGTGTGCGTATACGATGGTAAACTTTTACGATTGCCCTGGATTGATCGCTTTGAAGAAGGGTATACTGTTTCTAGGCTAGTCCAAAATTTTGAATATTATTAATTCATTTCGAGAACTTAAATATATAGTATAAAAACCTATTAAATTATTGTAACTTAAAGAAAGTAATGGCCTAAGATCACATCTAGGTGAACACGATTATGTTTTTAAAGCCATGCAAAGGGAGGAGACGTCTTATACCCAAAAAGTATATATATTCGTGATTAGCATTTCTGACTGTCCGTCTGTCTATTTTAGGTTAAGGAACTAGTGCTTTTACCCGCTTTTTCATTTTCAAACAAACTAGTCTTCCGGTTTTACAACTAAATATCTGGCTGAAATGTTTTCCAATGGTATATATTTAGGAACGAACCAGATCGGACGATTATTTCATATAGCTGCTGTAGGAATGATAAGAACTTAATAGGAAAAGAATAGAAAAATCATGAAACCTCCATCCCCTTTAGTTTTTTACCAATTATTATTAATAACAGTAAGAAAATCAATATCTTTTAAAATATTTGAAACATAAATTAGAAACTACAAGCTCTGTCTTTAAATAAGAGCTTATTAAATAGGTCTAGGTATCTCCCATTCGATTTTGAAATTCCAAAAACTCTTTCGAGTTTGATAAAAGCAATTGCAGTTGCTGCAGCATCAAGTTGTCGTTGCTGTCGTCATCGTTGTCTGCTGCGTCACGTAAAAGGGGTAAAAATGGGGTAAAAGGGGTGGCGCATAAAGTTTGTGGGGCGGGGGGAGCATTCAAAGTCAAATCTACACAATGGCTTCGAAATGTGTGCTTAAACATTTTATTTATCACGCCAAATGCATGCATATGTGAGCAGGAAATGGGCGGACGTGTGAGTAAGAAAATATGCGAACCTTCTGCATCACGTTGCGGGTATTCAATGATTTTTCAAACACTTTGGACCCCCCTTGCTCCGCGCATTTATCGCAATTGTCTGCATTTCACAGTTTTCCATGTTTTTTTTTCTTTTCCGGGTGAGAAAGCGACGAGTGTTGCTTTTTCTTATCTATATGCTCTTTGTTTTTCTTGGAAAGAGCTCGAGTTTAAAGTTGGAGTCAAGTTATAGAAGGGGGCTCGGTATCACTTAATGCTGCGATAATACTTGCTTCAACTTTTCATCTTTGACTACGTGAGTCATCATATGAAGACATTAAAATAGTTGAGGGATTGGAGCTTCTTTTTGGCGGGAATTCAGAAACGTGAGAGCAAAATATTTTGGGTTGTGCAGGGGGTAAAAAAAATAAAAGAAATATTATTAAATATTGATTAAATTTAAAATTTAAAGGCTTATAATGTTCCGAGATTTATAATATTAATTTCAAGAGCTAAAGAGCTTTACTTGGAAGCTTATTTTTATATAAAATCTAATCATTATGAGCTTAAATAAGCACAAGCTTTCCTCTTACTTATTTCCTTTCCTTTAATTTCCTTTCGGTATTCAATCCACCCTCACAATCCCCTTTTATATTACGACCTGCGAAAATCCCAACTAAAATTAAAACGAAGAAAAATTAAATTAAATCCAATGAACCATTAAACGGAGCACATAATCATTGATCTTTTAATCAATTTGGGCGGGCCAATAAAACAGTAGAGAACTTTTTGGGGGCCACCGGCGAAAGCGAAAACGGGCCAAAAGTCATAAAACACTGTCTATATGTATAAGTATAGAAGTTCACCTTCGCTGTGCAGATTAGGCCAACTTTTAAATGGTTTTAATGTGCCTTTTTATGGTCCGAGAGCCAGATCCCAGTCCCAAAACGAACCGTTTAACCTTCACGGCATATGAGTAATGAGAGTTTTAGTGGGGCTCCGCATTGATTTTTCATTTTTGGGTTCCGGAAAATCTCCTCTTTCTAATTACGAGAGGAGCCGCTGCCTGGTTGTGTAGCTGCTTTTGGCCTGTCACAAGATTAGAGGAGGGCAAAGTTTATTCCGCTTCTATTTCTTCTTTTTTTTGGGAGAAAAACTTCCTTTACTCTGGAGGCTGTGTTATGACATTGTAAGCGTCCGATAAGCAAATGTCACAGGGAGGGAGAGGGTCAGCCAGGGGAAGGGTCAAAGTTGCAATGGCCTTCTGCCATTTGTCATTTTAATTTCTCCGAAAGGGCAAGAAAAGTATAAATGGGAAGGGGTTCAGCCAGAAAAAAAAGAGATTGCTACACGGGGGAAAAATATATAAATCAGTTTCCCGCTTTCCAATTGTAAAATAGCTTAAATAAATTAAATAGCAAGGGAGCACTTAAAGCACTTAAACAGCAACATGACTTCAATGAATTCAAGAGCACTTCAGATATTTATTTCAAATTAAAAGGAATATATTTACTCTTATTTACTCTGCATATTAAAGGAGTTTTTATCCCAGTGCAGTCAAAATTTGCATCATTCTCCTTCTGTGAAGCTCCCCACCATATCCCTCTTAACACTGAACACCCCTGCCATCTTTCCTTCAGTTTTCTGGGGGTTTATCTCCGGGACTCGTTTCAGCTCCTCGAAACGAATAAAAAAAGTTGAAGTGAAAAAGTTAAGCAATTAACAAGCTGATAACTTTTTCGGGCCGACTGGCTGCAGCCTTCGCTGCCTCGTCGTCTTCTTGGCATTTCTACACCGAAAAGCCCCCGAAAAATTCCAGCCGACAAGCTCCAGCCATTTTCATGACTTTTCATTTACTGTTTGCATACAATTCGGTGTCAGTTTCGAGGTCAACTCAGCTCCCAGAGTCAAGGGACCCCAGGGGCAGGCCTGATAACCCCCCGAGGCTAAGAGTTTTATGGCCTCAAGGACCCAAAGGGGCCAAAGGGAGTTCGCCGGCATAAAGCGACGTATCCGGCCGCATCCAGCGTATCCGGTTTTATGTGCTCATATGGCATAATTGCGGTACGGTAATTGGCCTGACAATTGCGACGAATGAAATCGCTTCGCTGCCCGCCTAAGTAGGATATATCACAAAAATGGCCAGGACGACGGGACTCGGACTTCCTTTGTGCGAGTTTAGTAAATACATTACCTAATCGCAGCGCAATGTCAAACAATGAACGTGCAAATGTGGCTGCAGCTCTTAAAAAAAGCAATTAAAATGCTGGGGAACCTTTTACGACTGCATTTATAGGAACTTTAAGCATTCCTTTCGCATATTAAATAGATGGAACCTGAAAAGCAATAAATATTGTGAAGCAATTTCACTTCAAGGCCATAAATATTTGGCAATTCATTGAATAAAATGCATACCATATTTATTTAACAACAGATTATAAATCAAAAGCAAACTACTTTCTAACAGGTATAAATAGAAAAAGTAATAAATAAATAATTTAAGGGGATGTTTACACTATTAATATGTATGCTATATGTATGCTATATATGATTTATTATTAATAACAAATATAATAATAAATATTTTCCAAGTAACACGTTCAATTAAAGCCAATCTTAAGCTGTACCACATCTTAAGCATTTATAATGCAAAAGTTTCTTTCTTTTTAAATAAAATATAAAAAACTAACAAAACAATGATTTAATAAGCCGACTTAAACAACTTAAATAAATGATCTTTAAACAGAAAATAAACCGCAATACAAATAACTACAAGCCTCTTTATAGACTGCCAAACCCCCCTAGGGGAAAGTACACACGCCATTTGACACACATTTTCCCCGATCCCCGCTAATGCTAATGCACAATTCTTGGTCTCGGGAGTTTATAAAACCCGATAAAACCGAGCAGAACGGGTAAGATTGCGATGGAGACAGCGGCAAAAAGATGGCCATCTTTATGCTGGGCCAAAAACTGACAGAAATAAAGTGAAGTTGGTCATAAATTTGCTTTTACGCCAAGATGACTTCATAAAGCGACAAATACGCAAAGCATAATGCCGAGTGCAGCCAACCCAAAAGCGGGGATAAGGCGGTGCTGGGGAATCGGTGGCACTATATATATACGAGCATAGTAGCAAGGATATAAAGGAGGAGCACTGAGGCGCCGCAATGCAGGCAGCAAAAATTGTTGTGTTTTGTGTCTGGCTTGGCATTGTTGCTGCCGCCTGCCCCCGGTCGCCGGATCAAAGTCACTGGGGGTGGGAATGAAGCCCAGAGAAAAGGGGGAAGAATCCAGCGAAATTGGGAGGAGTTCCCGAAGAACAAGAGAGGTCCAAGGGTAGGAAGCAGGTGGCAGGGTGCAAACGCCTGTCGCCGTTCCCAGACGTTACTGATTTATATGCATGGCTCTCACACTACAAAGAAATACAATTACAAGAAGAAATATAATAATAAATTTATGAATTATTTTTAAATAATTATTTACATTTCTATTACTTTACTGAATAAAGCTCTGTTTTCTTTAATAAAATATATAGAGTGACACAGAAATCCCAGAAGATTTAAAATCACAATAAAACCTTTATATACTTTCAATTGATATTAAATCCTATCCTAATAGAAGATAGTTCCCTTTAATAAAAAGAATATTTTCCCTCAGTGCAATGTAAGAGGATATGGGGGATATGGGATCCTGGCAGATAAAAGAGATGCAGTCGGGAGGCTCCAAGCCTTGGCTAAAGCTGAAAGCTGAGGTGCTGCCACGCGAATTTTTCCGATTTTGCATTGCATACTTTTTGGCTGAACGCGTCGCTGCCTGGAGAATGCGATTGGGAAGCAAAAGGTATGGGAAAATCGGCGAGGAGGAGCGGCGAATGTCTCGATTTTTTACTTTGAACACAAATATTGAACGTTTACATTACTCCCCGTCGAAGCACCCCCCCTCAAAAACCCCTTCCGAATGCTACGCATGAAAGCATTGCAAGTCAGCAACGTGAACGAAGAGAAATTGCCAAAAACGAGCAAAGCAAAAACGAAAATGGCAAGCAACAACAGCAGGATCTGGGGTAAGGGAGAGGGGAAAAAGATAGCTGTACACTTGATAAAATTATGAATTATTAAATTTTAATTATGAATTTATAGGAATTTTTTGGGAAGTAATAATTCAAGATGCACAAACTAGTATAGTTTCCTGTGCTATTTTTAATATTTCTGTCCAAAAAAAAAGTTACAGTTTCCTAAAATCAACTAAAAAGGTCTATGCTCAAAAATACAATATTAAAAACACAATGATAGTGCATACTTTTAAACGCGATTTCAATTGATTTTAATAGCAGTTTCTGTGAAATCGTCGGATACTATGTTATCTTTGCAAACATTAAGCAATTATTTAATCGTTTTATTCATAGAATTCGAGAACTAAATTTTTCAGCCAGTGTAAGATTGGAGTGCGGAAAGCGAAAACGGAATTCTGAGCGAAGGAAATGCGCAAGAGGAAGCGGGATGGCAGCAGGGAAAATGAGACAGCAACAGAGGACAGTAAGAGGGACGGCAACAACTGAGCAGCTTACAAGCGCATTTCGATTATTGTTGATGTAATCATAATTTTTCATTTCCAAAGTAAACGATACCAGGCCACGCCCCCGACCCTTGTCCCATTCCTCTTCCCCCCACACGCCCTCTGTTCCGACGCAGAAAGAATCGACGAGAATTAAACGAACTTTTCATTTATTTACACGAAAAGCATGAGAAACGCGTTTAAATCGCGCACCGCGTCGATGATTTAAGTAAACAAACAGCAGGCGTAGTGGAAGTAGCCAAGTGTGAATCGATCCGGGGAATATCCTATAATTTAAAAGAGAAAATAACAGAAAAATTTCTGAAATGCTGGTTTTTCTATACCAAAAGTAATAAAACAGCAAGGATTGGAGTATAAGTCGATCGAGAATAGTAATAAAATGATCGGAACTAGATTAATTAAAGTAGGAAGTATTGATTGCCCAGAAGTAATTAAATTTTTGTTGTAAAACCCCTTAAAAATATATTTTCAATATTTAAAATACCTCTATAATAGGGTATACTATAAAAAACAACAAGGAAAACAGGGAGTAGCGGGATGACAAGGCCAGGCAGGCTCTGGCAGAGATTTTCGGTTTGGATCCGACTGCGGTCGCTGGGGGGGATTGTGGTGAAAATGGGCTGGCTGTCCGGGTGTGAAAGGGGAGGGACTGCCGGCTGTCTTGCATCATTAATTACAATTTGAGCTGCACACGCAGAGCGGAGATCCGAGATTCGGGGGAAACGGAAGAAGAAGGATGCGAGACAAGCTGCGAATAAAAAAAGGAACAGCGAGTTGGAAGCGTTACATAACCCAATCCCGGGCAGCCATAGCCATGCACATATATCTCCTTAAATATCGGTGTATATATAGCCCCGACAGTCTGTGGCTGCGCTGACATTTTAATTGCACTGCATGACTCCCGTAATTCGCTTAATTAATCAACATTTTTGCGCTTATCAATATCGGAAAGCGTTTTTAAAGGTCTCCGGTTGAGAAATTGTTGAGAAATTGTTGTGGAAACTGTCTGAGGCATTTCTGTAATTAGTCTTTTAAGAAACATATGCTTTGAACGATTAATAAATAAATAATAAGAAATAAAGCGTGCAAAATAAAATGCTTGGTATATTTATTATTATGAAATAAAGTATTGGGCGATAAATATTTCCGAAATATTTAGCAGTTCTTAGACATGTTTTATAAATTATTTTTGATAACATTTTGTAAAGAACATATAAATTTACCAATATTATCAACTTACTCATCAAATCAACAATATGAGGAATTTACAAGTCTAATCGCTTTTTAATCTTTTCTAATTATGTAAATTTTCAGAAAATATTAATGTTTCTAAAACTCAAAAAATTATGCGGGGCTAACGTGACGTATGAATGATTTAAATGTTAGTTGTTGAAGGGAAAATTATGCGGGGCCAACGTAACGTATGAGTGATTTCCATGTTAGTTATTGAAGAAAGCCGCCTAGTTTCCAGTTATTCGCTGCACATTTTTCAAACTGAACTAAAAAAATATTTGTCCAAATTCGTGATATTATTTCAGCCAACGGTACGGCGCTCCAGTTGTGATTTTAGGCGAATTGTGTGAATTTTGTGTGCGCTGCTTAACTAGATGCGTAAATTAGCATCGTTGCCGCATCAGCTGAGCCATAAAATCAGCACACAAAGGCATTTGCGGGTTCTATGTGGGCCACAAAGTTGGGAACGGGTGCAAAGCGGAGTTATGGGGGTTCTAAGGGGGTTAAGGCGAAGGTGAAGGTGAAGGCAGGTGACGCGGGTCGGTAATTTTGCAGTAATTGAAACCATCAAGGCATGAGAGCGAGCAAGAGAGGGCGAGGCATGCAGAGAGCGAAAGGCAATTACAGACGCTACGATAATATTAATGCATGTGGAGGTGGTCACCATTGTGGAGGTCTCGGTCTTATCGCAAATGCGGCGAATATTATCTGCGATAATGAGAAAACTAATTGTGAGCTATGCAAATGTGGCAGCACCAGATGCACCTGTGTGTGCCCATGTGTGTGTACCCAATGTATGTCACCGTGTGAGTCAACGTGTGTGTATATGCATGTGTGTTGGCTTACCAACACCGTTCAAGTGTGAAAGCAATTAGATTTAATAGTTTATCGGGCTTCATTTGAATAAACGGAAATTGCCGCCACAATAAGGCACCAAGGATCAAAGGCAAGTCTGTCCACTATTGGTATAGTACTCGAAATTAAGGCCTTAATCGACTTTCAAGTAGAAAACATTCGAACTTGAGTCATATATGAAGTATCTTTTATATAATTTAAAGTAATCCGATCGTTGATACCCAGCCCGTAGTTACTTTCGTTCTTGAGCTTCGCTCTAAGGCTAGTTATTACTTATTGGTTCTTGGAAGCGACTAGGTTACCTCCAATTTCACGACTGATGTATCGAAACTTGTCACGGGACAATGATTCCAATATAGCAGCTAGCTGGCTCTCCTCTGTGCTAATCTTGGCTTAACTTGTTCAGACTTCAGATATGTTTGCTCATTTTTGTTTAACCGCATAAGTTGACACTCTAAAGATAAACGGTTGTAAGGGAAATGCTAAAGTGTAGGTATAATAAATCTGTATTTATTTATTATCTATATAAAGTTAGCTTTATATTCGGGCAATAAGAAGAACAGAAATTGCTTCGATATAATTACTAATGAATCGTTAATAACGTGTCTAATCTGATGTCAGTTGATTTCAAATCCACACTCCATTCGCGCACACTTGATATTCACCTGTAATTCCCGTTACGTTTTGTTCAGATGGCAAGTCTGCGCATTTATTTTCATACTCAACACCTCTGCCGGCGCCTTAGGGCAGCGCAGCGGCAGTGAAAGAGTGAGAGAGAACAGAAACTAGAGCCAACTATTTGAATTTAAAATTGAAATTAAATTTGGTGTGAGGAGGATAAACGCGAAGCAGGGGAGACAAATCAGCTGACACGAAAACTCAAATGAAGTTGCCTATGCGGATGCATTTGGGGTTACACCGAGAAAAATCCTTTCTTATCACAGAAACAAAATATCGTAAGAAAATATGAATTAAAATTTCAGAAGACACCACAAAAATAAGCTGAAAGGCTCAAAAATAAAGCTGAAATCTCTCGATTTGAAATCAATTTAAAGTTTTCCAGTATTAAATTATATTTAAAGTGTACTAGAGAGGAGCTGCTGAGGTTGTGTGGGAAAGAGAAGCATAGAGAAGTAAGCTACAGAGAGAGCGAGAGCGCGTGAAAGATCGTCACCAGTGACAAGCCAATTAAGAGCTCAAGTTGCGCACTCCTCATCAGTGGCCGCCATTTTGGCACAACGGGAAACGGCCAGACACCTGTCGCTAGGGGTGGAGAGGGGAACTGCTGCGGAAATCCATGCCTCTCGACTTTCATTTAAGTCCCAGTCGAGTTGCGGTACATCGAAAAATTCTTAAGCCCAAAGCAGTATGGGCTTAACTTCTACGCAAAGCTCTGTATTTAAGAAAGAACATATTTCGAGATGCCATAGAAATGCAAAATTAATACAAATCCAAAAAGTGTATATAAAATACCAATTCAATCAGGGTGTTAAAGGGTTAAGAAAAGTTAAGGGTAATGATTCAAATATAAAGAACCCGAAGAATTTATACATAATAAAGGGGCATTTTTTAAAAACATAATTGATCATTAAAAGTTTAAGTGGTAATATAAGTAGCACTTACCATGGGCTCTATTCTCAGTATCTTCTGGAGTTCCTTTAAAGAAATACGTTTTGAATTCATCATTTAACCACTTCTCTTTCCATAGGCTCTTATTATATTTTTTTTTTTGCTTTGATATTATTTAAAAAAAATA